>JASPKZ010002704.1:0-177500 GCA_030220185.1 Diploptera punctata
TATTTTTCACTAGCCACTAGAAAGAGAAGTTTTATTTTTTGTCGGACATCCTTCGAAAACCTCTACAAATTGACAGCTTTATTGAAAATATTGTTTATTTTCATATTTTTCACTAGCCACTAGAAAGAGAAGTTTTATTTTTTGTCGGACATCCTTCGAAAACCTCTACAAATTAACAGCTTTATTGAAAATATTGTTTATTTTCATATTTTTCACTAGCCACTAGAAAGAGAAGTTTTATTTTTTGTCGGACATCCTTCGAAAACTTCTACAAATTGACAGCTTTATTGAAAATATTGTTTATTTTCATATTGTTCACTAAGCCACTAGAAAGAGAAGTTTTATTTTTTGTCGGACATCCTTCGAAAACTTCTACAAATTGACAGCTTTATTGAAAATATTGTTTATTTTCATATTTTTCACTAGCCACTAGAAAGAGAAGTTTTATTTTTTGTCGGACATCCTTCGAAAAACCTCTACAAATTGACAGCTTTATTGAAATATTGTTTATTTTCATATTTTTCACTAGCCACTAGAAAGAGAAGTTTATTTTTTTGTCGGACATCCTTCGAAAAACCCTCTACAAATTAACAGCTTTATTGAAAATATTGTTTATTTTCATATTTTTCACTAGCCACTAGAAAGAGAAGTTTTATTTTTTGTCGGACATCCTTCGAAAACCTCTACAAATTGACAGCTTTATTGAAAATATTGTTTATTTTCATATTTTTCACTAGCCACTAGAAAGAGAAGTTTTATTTTTTGTCGGACATCCTCGAAAACCTCTACAAATTAACAGCTTTATTGAAAATATTGTTTATTTTCATATTTCTCACTAGCCCACTAGAAAGAGAAGTTTTATTTTTTTGTCGGACATCCTTCGAAAACCTCTACAAATTGACAGCTTTATTGAAAATATTGTTTATTTTCATATTTTTCACTAGCCACTAGAAAGAGAAGTTTTATTTTTTGTCGGACATTCTTCGAAAACTTCTACAAATTGACAGCTTTATTGAAAATATTGTTTATTTTCATATTTTTCACTAGCCACTAGAAAGAGAAGTTTTATTTTTTGTCGGACATTCTTCGAAAACTTCTACAAATTGACAGCTTTCTTGAAAATATTGTTTATTTTCATATTTTTCACTAGCCACTAGAAAGAGAAGTTTTATTTTTTGTCGGACATCCTTCGAAAACTTCTACAAATTGACAGCTTTATTGAAAGTATTGTTTATTTTCATATTTTTCACTAGCCACTAGAAAGAGAAGTTTTATTTTTTGTCGGACATCCTTCGAAAACCTCTACAAATTGACAGCTTTATTGAAATATTGTTTATTTTCATATTTTTCACTAGCCACTAGAAAGAGAAGTTTTATTTTTTGTCGGACATCCTTCGAAAACCTCTACAAATTGACAGCTTTATTGAAAATATTGTTTATTTTCATATTTTTCACTAGCCACTAGAAAGAGAAGTTTTATTTTTTGTCGGACATCCTTCGAAAACCTGTACAAATTAACAGCTTTATTGAAAATATTGTTTATTTTCATATTTTTCACTAGCCACTAGAAAGAGAAGTTTTATTTTTTGTCGGACATCCTTCGAAAACCTCTACAAATTGACAGCTTTATTGAAAATATTGTTTATTTTCATATTTTTCACTAGCCACTAGAAAGAGAAGTTTTATTTTTTGTCGGACATCCTTCGAAAACTTCTACAAATTGACAGCTTTATTGAAAATATTGTTTATTTTCATATTTTTCACTAGCCACTAGAAAGAGAAGTTTTATTTTTTGTCGGACATCCTTCGAAAACCTCTACAAATTATCAGCTTTATTGAAAATATTTTTATTTTCATATTTTTCACTAGCCACTAGAAAGAGAAGTTTTATTTTTTGTCGGACATACTTCGAAAACCTCTACAAATTAACAGCTTTATTGAAAATATTGTTTATTTTCATATTTTTCACTAGCCACTAGAAAGAGAAGTTTTATTTCTTGTCGGACATCCTTCGAAAACCTCTACAAATTAACAGCTTTATTGAAAATATTGTTTATTTTCATATTTTTCACTAGCCACTAGAAAGAGAAGTTTTATTTTTTGTCGGACATTCTTCGAAAACCTCTACAAATTAACAGCTTTATTGAAAATATTGTTTATTTTCATATTTTTCACTAGCCCTAGAAAGAGAAGTTTTATTTTTTGTCGGACAATCCTTCGAAAACTTCTACAAATTGACAGCTTTATTGAAAATATTGTTTATTTTCATATTTTTCACTAGCCACTAGAAAGAGAAGTTTTATTTTATGTCGGACATTCTTCGAAAACCTCTACAAATTAACAGCTTTATTGAAAATATTGTTTATTTTCATATTTTTCACTAGCCACTAGAAAGAGAAGTTTTATTTTTTGTCGGACATCCTTCGAAAACCTCTACAAATTGACAGCTTTATTGAAAATATTGTTTATTTTCATATTTTTCACTAGCCACTAGAAAGAGAAGTTTTATTTTTTGTCGGACATCCTTCGAAAACCTCTACAAATTAACAGCTTTATTGAAAATATTGTTTATTTTCATATTTTTCACTAGCCACTAGAAAGAGAAGTTTTATTTTTTGTCGGACATTCTTCGAAAACCTCTACAAATTAACAGCTTTATTGAAAATATTGTTTATTTTCATATTTTTCACTAGCCACTAGAAAGAGAAGTTTTATTTTTTGTCGGACATCCTTCGAAAACTTCTACAAATTGACAGCTTTATTGAAAATATTGTTTATTTTCATATTTTTCACTAGCCACTAGAAAGAGAAGTTTTATTTTTTGTCGTACATCCTTCGAAAACTTCTACAAATTGACAGCTTTATTGAAAATATTGTTTATTTTCATATTTTTCACTAGCCACTAGAAAGAGAAGTTTTATTTTTTGTCGGACATCCTTCGAAAACTTCTACAAATTGACAGCTTTATTGAAAATATTGTTTATTTTCATATTTTTCACTAGCCACTAGAAAGAGAAGTTTTATTTTTTGTCGGACATCCTTCGAAAACCTCTACAAATTAACAGCTTTATTGAAAATTTGTTTATTTTTTCATATTTTTCACTAGCCACTAGAAAGAGAAGTTTTATTTTTTGTCGGACATTCTTCGAAAACTTCTACAAATTGACAGTTTTATTGAAAATATTGTTTATTTTCATATTTTTCACTAGCCACTAGAAAGAGAAGTTTTATTTTTTGTCGTACATCCTTCGAAAACTTCTACAAATTGACAGCTTTATTGAAAATATTGTTTATTTTCATATTTTTCACTAGCCACTAGAAAGAGAAGTTTTATTTTTTGTCGGACATCCTTCGAAAACTTCTACAAATTGACAGCTTTATTGAAAATATTGTTTATTTTCATATTTTTCACTAGCCACTAGAAAGAGAAGTTTTATTTTTTGTCGGACATCCTTCGAAAACCTCTACAAATTAACAGCTTTATTGAAAATATTGTTTATTTTCATATTTTTCACTAGCCACTAGAAAGAGAAGTTTTATTTTTTGTCGTACATCCTTCGAAAACTTCTACAAATTGACAGCTTTATTGAAAATATTGTTTATTTTCATATTTTTCACTAGCCACTAGAAAGAGAAGTTTTATTTTTTGTCGGACATCCTTCGAAAACTTCTACAAATTGACAGCTTTATTGAAAATATTTTTTATTTTCATATTTTTCACTAGCCACTAGAAAGAGAAGTTTTATTTTTTGTCGGACATCCTTCGAAAACTTCTACAAATTGACAGCTTTATTGAAAATATTGTTTATTTTCATATTTTTCACTAGCCACTAGAAAGAGAAGTTTTATTTTTTGTCGGACATCCTTCGAAAACCTCTACAAATTAACAGCTTTATTGAAAATATTGTTTATTTTCATATTTTTCACTAGCCACTAGAAAGAGAAGTTTTATTTTTTGTCGGACATTCTTCGAAAACCTCTACAAATTAACAGCTTTATTGAAAATATTGTTTATTTTCATATTTTTCACTAGCCACTAGAAAGAGAAGTTTTATTTTTTGTCGGACATTCTTCGAAAACCTCTACAAATCAACAGCTTTATTGAAAATATTGTTTATTTTCATATTTTTCACTAGCCACTAGAAAGAGAAGTTTTATTTTTTGTGAGACATCCTTCGAAAACCTCTACAAATTAACAGCTTTATTGAAAATATTGTTTATTTTCATATTTTTCACTAGCCACTAGAAAGAGAAGTTTTATTTTTTGTCGGACATCCTTCGAAAACCTCTACAAATTGACAGCTTTATTGAAAATATTGTTTATTTTCATATTTTTCACTAGCCACTAGAAAGAGAAGTTTTATTTTTTGTCGGACATTCTTCGAAAACCTCTACAAATTAACAGCTTTATTGAAAATATTGTTTATTTTCATATTTTTCACTAGCCACTAGAAAGAGAAGTTTTATTTTTTGTGAGACATCCTTCGAAAACCTCTACAAATTAACAGCTTTATTGAAAATATTGTTTATTTTCATATTTTTCACTAGCCACTAGAAAGAGAAGTTTTATTTTTTGTCGGACATCCTTCGAAAACTTCTACAAATTGACAGCTTTATTGAAAATATTGTTTATTTTCATATTTTTCACTAGCCACTAGAAAGAGAAGTTTTATTTTTTGTGAGACATCCTTCGAAAACCTCTACAAATTAACAGCTTTATTGAAAATATTGTTTATTTTCATATTTTTCACTAGCCACTAGAAAGAGAAGTTTTATTTTTTGTGAGACATCCTTCGAAAACCTCTACAAATTAACAGCTTTATTGAAAATATTGTTTATTTTCATATTTTTCACTAGCCACTAGAAAGAGAAGTTTTATTTTTTGTCGGACATCCTTCGAAAACCTCTACAAATTGACAGCAATAAAGCTAACACTCCGCAAAGATTGTTAGTGTAATTGTTAAGTAAACAAGGGGTAAGGGGATGGTTTTTCAATTTGAATATCGATCTGTTCACAATTGTGTATGTGGGACCTATTACATTACATGGAATCCGAACCACGATAAAAAGTCCAGTGGTGTAGTTCTCAAGACGCCAGACTTCCTTGCAGGAGGGCAGGGGTTCATATTCCGGTCAATCCGGTTGATGGATTTTTCATATAGCCAAACCCTTCCTTCGCCTTTGAGAAGGCACATGCTTTATAAATGTGAAGTATACGAGGTATTTACCGTAGAGTAATAAGTCCCATATGCACAAATCTGCGCAGTTCAATGTTAACTTATATTTTGTTCCATCAATTCTGTAATTAGTCCACCGCTGTGGTCTCGAGGTAGCGTGCTGCCTTGTCACGCAGCGGCTCGGGTTCGATCCCCGGTCGGGGCAGTTTTTCTGGGTAAGGTTTTTTATCGGGGATTTTCCTCAGCTGTAAGACAAATGTCAGGAAAACTTTAAGGCCCAAACGATCCCTGAAATCATACGGCCTTCATCATCACTATCATGCTTATAATTATCATCATCATCATAACCCTTCGCCGGTGTAGAAAGCAACGGGAAGCTACCACACCTACAATTCGCTAGTAAAGCTGCAAGCATAGTATGAAAATGCTATTATTGCAGTGAAGGACCTCCTTCCGGCAGAATTACTATGGATGGAATTCTGTAATTAAGGTCAGAAGTCACACCACTTCAATCTTATATTTCTTTATTTCATTATTTCTTTCACATTCTTTGTTTAACCTCTCGTTTCTATCTTTCTTGAAATATCTGTCATTAGTTTCACACAATGAAAATATTAATTACATGACAACTATATACAGCATTTTATGTGTAAATATAAATATTCATCTAGGAAACTTTACTTATTTTTTATATTATTTTACTTTATTCCATGTTTTGTTAGTATTAACTAATATTATACCATATCCCCATTGTCTTTTGGTTTAGTTTAGTTTATTAACAATAGTTGTAAATTGTAATAAGTAGGGCAATGAGTTTGATGCATTTGCATATTTTTTTCTATGAGAACTATACAATGCTCAGTTAGACATGAATACGTTTTGGCGGAAAAGGATCTTAAACAGGCAACTTTGTGGTTGCATTTATTTGCATTTTGTGAATTTTTTGGCACATTGCATTTTTTATGGATTTTCCAGCATATCAGTGCTTATTTCAACAACTCAAACTTACATTTTTGGCAGTTTTATGCATTTTTGCGAGGAAATGTGCATCTTTTAACATTATAATCAACAAACTAATAAGAAAACAAAAAAAGAAAACAAGAACTAATAAATACAACTAAATTGGACAACGAAACAAATGAAAACTAACAAAAAATGGATAACCCTTACATATACAGGAAACGAAATAATAAAACTGATCAAAACAACAAAAAAACATGACAAAAACGTAAGAATAGCATACAGAACAAATAATAAACTAAAGAACATTATATAAAATAAAATAGAAGACAGCAGCATATACAACAACAGAGTATGTAAACTAAAATGTAATACTTGTGAAAAAAATTATATAGGTCGTACAACCAACCAGAAGTTTTAAAATAAGATATGAACAATACAACTGACAAGTGAGTAGCAATGTCTTACCTTGTCAGCCTATCGGACATAGGGTTGGATAAGTGGGGAGGTATTCAATAGATTAGATTAGATTAGATTTATTTAGCCTGGTGGAGTTAAGGTCATGTGGCCTTCTCTTCCACCCACCAGGACAAACATATATTACATCAGAATATAACAATCGTAATTAACTCTAATATTAAACACTAAGTAAAAATTTGATCAAAACATAATATCTAATATATTACGATCTATAATACAACCAGTTAATATTAGTTAAAATTAAGACTAAAACTAATAATAAAATGTATACAAGCAAGGCATATGAAATTGTCCCTGTCTAGTGTATATAAAAAACAAAGGAAAATAATGAGATATAGAAAACTAATTTTACGATTATACAATATTTAAAACAAAACAAATAAAAATATTTGTTATTCTTAATATTATTTTCATAAATAATTAAGTATATTAATATTGCTAAAAGAATACTATCAGTGAGGTGTATAAGTTAGTTTGTTATTAAATAATTCTTTAGTTTGTTTTTGAAGGATGTTATAGTTTGACTGTCTCTGATATAGGACGGAAGGGAATTCCATGTTTTGGTAAGTGACACCGTAAAAGTTACTGAATAATATACAATAGGAGGTATGAAGTGTTTGGTGTCGAGATTTGTATCGTATAGGAAATAAGCTAACCAAGATGGTGTAATTAATGGTAACTTTGGCCGGCTTAAACTATATGAGATTTTAAGATTCATTTTAAATGAAGTAGAACTAGCTCGAGTAGCTGTTAGGTCACGGGAAGAAAAGAAATCTTGTCCCGGGATTGTCTGAATGTGACCTATTTTCACAGATTACATCTTTGTTATACAATTTCATGAACAGATGCCGTTCATTCCTGCATGAACAGAGGTTAACCTACTTGTGTGTTTACCACTGCGGACGAAGGTCAGATGGAACATAAACAGCTACTAGATATTTCATCAGTACAATATCATTCGTTTGGTAAGCATGCCTGGACAACTGTGTCACATCAAATATCAATAATCTTAAAATTTTCATAAGGAACCATTAAAACGAATGATTTTTCCTTAAGGACAATTAATAATAATAATAATAATAATAATAATAATACTTACTTACTTACTTACTTACTTACTTACTCACTGGCAGTATCGAACCCGTAGCTTCATGGCCGCGCGGACATAAGCTCTCCATACATCCCTATCCTGAGCTAATGCTTTCCAATCATTCCCTGTATAGTCTACCTCCCTCAAATCATAGTTAATGTTGTTCTCCCACCCCATTCTTGGTCTACCAACTGGACGTTTTCCCTCTGGCTTTCCTACAAGAAGCTTCCATGCACGTCTTTCATTCCCCATACGTACAACATGTCCTGCCCATCGCAGTCTACGAGACTTGACTGTTCTTATTATATCTGGCTTCCTATAAAGACCATGTAGTTCACTGTTATGTAGTCTTCTCTGTTTGAGCCTTTGGCATGGATTCCCTGAAGTAGTCCCCGCCAGGAGAACCGAATTGGGGACTATTTGACCTCCGGAAAATTTTACCCAGTAGAACCCATGTCCGCATTTCTTGACGGTTGTATTTTTACGGTGAAAGATCGTCACTCTTTCTACCAAGGTACTTATTTCGTCTGGCTTATCACCTTCGACCAGTCCGGCATGGGTAACCCTATCGGCAGCAATGCTACCGCCGGCATAGCTCTTAGGATCATTTAAGCACGCAAGCCACTCCACCACGAGAAGGTAAAGATACCATGGAGGGAATAATAATAATAATAATAATAATAATAATAATAATAATAATAATAATAAAGCCCATAAACAAACAAAATTAAAATTTTATAAAACAATGGCTGTCCCTGTCCTTTTGTATGGGAGTGAATCTTGGATTACCACTACCAAACAAGAAAGTGAAGTCCAAGCAGCCGAGATTAAATTTTTAAGAATAGTAAAAGGCTGCACTAGAATGGACCAGATAAGAAACGAGGATATCCGTGAAGAACTGCAGATCTACTCCCATAAAAGAAAATATATTTAACAACAAGATACAGTGGAAAGAACGTGTAGAAAGAATGGAAGAAAGTAGATTACCAAATAAAATCTTCCATTATTTTCCAAGAGGAAGAAGAGATGTCAGACGTCCTCGGAAGAGATGGTCTTATATCTTTTAGTGAAGACGGAACAGGCAACTCTTGCCTAAACCAGGAAGTGAAGAGGAAGAAGAAGATAATAATAATATTTTTTATTTATTTATATACAGATAGTTAATGTTTACACATCTTTCTGTGCCTAAAGTTTTTTCTTCTCCACTCGTGTCTATCCAACCACTCCATGTCCTCCAGTTCTCATTCCAGTTCTTATTTCTTGCATCCATGAGTTTCGAGGTCGTCCTTTCCTTCTTTTTTCAAGTGAACACCATTCCAATGTTTTCCTGGGTAACCTTTCTTCTTGCATTCGTCGTACATACCCATATCAATTTAAATACTTATATCTTATATAATCTACTATTGAATATATAATATTCATTATTTCTCGTATGACAATATTTCTTATTTTTCTAATTTTGAACATCTTGCTGCTCTACTCAAGAAAATCTATTTCCATCGACATGAGTTTTTGTTCTAGGTATTTGTTGAATTTCCAAACTCCATATGTGACAGTATTTCTCACTATTGAATTATACATTTGTAACTTTTAAGACTCTATTTATCATTGCTGTTATTGCTCTACCTTTATTTATTCTGTTCTTAATATCACTTTCTTGTTTATCCTTTTTATCTACTTTTACTCCCAGATATTCAAATTCTTCACATCCTCTAATCTACCTCTTTTGATCTTCTAATATTAAATCTTCGGTTTGGGCTCCACATACCACATAAAATGTTTTTCCTAAAATTATTTTCAAACCCCAATTACCGTATTCGCCCAATGATTTCCTGAACATAATCTCCATGTCTTCATATTCTTGAGCAATTATTATCTGGTCATCCGCAAATGACAGTGTATATATTATATCTGTTGATCCATCTCCAATTGGTACTCCCATTCCTGAACATTTTTTGCTCCAGTTTGACAGTGCTCTATGTATAAATATCTTAAATAATGTGGGTGATATGCTACAACCTTGACGAAGACTATAATAATAATAATAATAATAATAATAATAATAATATTAATACTTTTAATAATAGCAAGAGTAATAATTTCCTATTCCATCGAAAGTTTTGGAACAACAAATTAGACACACATAAAATATGCGTGCTTAGAGAAATGTATATATTGTAAAGTTTTATCCTGTTAAATATAAATCTTTGTAAGGAGAGTTATCTCTTATGTATAATTATATAAAAAAAATATCTTAGTAGGCAGCGATGGGCTAGTGGTTATGTCCATTGCCTCTAGTTCCGAGAGATGCGGGTTCGAAATCGGCCGGGATCGATTAACTTTTAGGATGGGAAAATCCAAGGAACAAGTCTTCCGGAAGGAACTTCATACAGTGGGCCCCAAGTCTGAAGATTTTTCAGGCTCATAAAAGAACCGAAAGCGTTAGTGAAGAGGCCTCTGTGTAAAATTTACCGACCGTTATCCAACAAAGTAATTCCTTAGTTAACCACTAGGTGTCTGAGGCGATACGCCGATATGCTGGCATCTATGGGTAAGTAAGCGTAACTAATTTATCTTGGTTAAACACTCCCACTAGGAAGTACCCTAAGCCACACACGCGGAAATGCGGGGTGTGTATAGATAATAATAATAATAATAATAATAATAATAATAATAATAATAATAATAATAATAATAATAATAATAATAATAATATCGCTGTTATTAATAATACTATAACAATAATAACGGCAATAACAAAAAAAATATCACGAGTAGCGGTAGCGTGTGTATATGTCGAATTTAATTTAATTTCATACGAGTTTTCACAAAAACATCTTCTTTATTTCCGGCACGATTATTCACTTTACCAACATAATTTCATCACAAGAAAGTATTAAAAACACAGTTTATCATATAGTTCACCTGTTCACACTAGCAACACTTTCTTCCTTTATTGATCACTAGGGCTCGGACATGAAGTTAGATTAAGTGTAGTTTTACTATACATAATATTGCTTGATGAGAGAGTGGTAGCACCAGTCTTACTAGTATGGCATTTGTGCTGTACTGTTTACAGGTGGTATAGGCGGGTCATGAAATAAGTAGCTAATTGTGGATTACAAGTTTATTTTGTCGCGTAAAATATTTTTTAAATTTTTAAATACAACAAAAAGTTAAGCAAATTTATAATTTCCGCATATTTCTCAAAACATTTATAAGCTGGATTTGCACTTTATTGAAAGTAATATTCGCGGAAACCATCGTTTCGCATAAATCCTTGTAAAATTCACGATTATTACAAGTGTCTGAAACTTCTTGTGGAGATGACTGTATTTCGTCGTCAAGCTTATGTTTTACATTCCCAATGTATGTTTTAGATTTGCAATGGCTCTTAATAAAAATTCTTCTCTCCCTCTTCAATTCTACATTACACAATTTACAAAATATTTTATCTTCTTTTAGGCAAAAATACTCAGGGCCGTACTCACGTACAAGTGAATTCATCTTCTGTGTGTGTATTTTCGGCAAGTTGTAATCATTCATCAGATCGTGGTGATCGGTATTGTGACTTGACTGCATACTATACTTGTAGTAGCACAGCAAAGACGCCAATGACTGTGGCACTGTGCACGGGACAGTACTAACTACCTGTGTAGTCAACTGTTTGAAAGCGAAACGGCAATGAAAAGGCAATGAAGTCCGAGCTCTATTGATCACAAACTAATTTAGCCTTTCGAATCACGACTGGCTCATTGCGGTCACCGCCCGGTCTTATACTGGCGAAGGTCTCTACAGTCCAAGCCCTGACGTTTAAGATGTACTAGGGGTAAAGGGAGAAACTCGCCCTCTACTGCCAATAAGAAAATAGTTGAAGCGAGAGTGGTCGTTTTCCACAACCAATCACTACTCTTGTCGCCGCTAGTGCTATTTGAAATTCAATACTAATAAAATGCATTGTTAAAACCGTTGAGGTGGAAAGTCAAAAAATAAAATAAGTTAAACTATACCTTCTTAGGTAAAATCCGTCGTCCTCAACTTATCAAATATGTATTCTTTATGCCTGTAGGCCTTTCAGAACATCCGTTCCATCTTCAGCAGGTCCCTCTTCGCTACATTACCTGATATGATGGTTGATGCTGCTGGTCCTAATGTGGTGTTGTCGTGACTAAAACTTCTTCCTGACGATATCGTATAGTGGGTTGTTTAGTCTGGGAGTGCTTTCATTTATTAAAAGCTTGTTGTCTATTTCCTTGATAATTTCCAGATCTTCCAATATGTTGATTTTAGTTGGATTTCCCTCTTTGTGTACTACTGTAAAGGTGTCTTCTATTGAGATCATTCTATGACCGGCGTTTATTATGCGTATACGAAATCGTTACGATATTCTTTAAATCTTATGTTGAAGCTTCTTTTCGTTCTACCTATATAGAACTTGTCACAGTTTTTGCATGTTAATTTATACACCCTTTGCCATTACGTAGATGACATTATAATAATTTATGAAAGTACAGACAGAAAACAAGAAGAAATTCTATGAGAATTAAACAATATGCACAACAAATCGGAATTCACCGAAGAAATTGAACAAAACAATAAAATACATTTTTTGGATCTTAACATAGTTAAAAACACAAAAACAAAAAAAAAATTGAAATAGATACATACAGAAAACCAACAACTAATATGCTTGCAATTAATAACAAATCAAGACATCCGTACCAACAACAAATCAGCGTAACTGCCATTAAACAAAATTAATTACAGTAAGGAATTACATAAATCAAAACATGGCTAGAAACAATGGATACAACAGCAGCATTATAGATAAACTTGTAAAAAAACAAAAGAGGAAATCCGATATAAATAAAACAACGAAACTGGAAAGAGAAACATATATTAATAATACATGGATTACACTAACATACACAGGCCACGAAACCATACAATTGGCAAAAACATTGAGAAAAATAAATAAAAATTTAAACATAGCCTACAAAACTAATAATAAACTAAACAATGTTTTTTTTTCCCCCAAATGCCCCAGGTTTGTCTTTCGACATTCCTGGTTTCTCTCCTGGCATGGCGTACATGTAACCCACTTCTGAGGTTGGGGCGCCTGGAAGGCGGGGTTACGTTGCCCCGATAATATGATGGGTGATGATGATGATAATGTTGCACCAGGAGAGTCCCTAATCCTAAGCTTATCCTAAGATGAATATGAATGATGATGATGATTGCGATGGCCATATGATTTCGGGGACCGTTTGGGCCTTAAAGTTTTCCTGACATTTGTCTCACAGGTGAGGAAAAACCCTGATAAATACCTCACCCAGAAAAACTGTCCCGACCGGGGATCGAACCCGGGCCCGCTGCGTGACAAAGCAGCACGCTACCCCGAGACCACAGCGGTGGACTAAACTAAATAATGTAAGAAGTAACAAAATAGAAAAACATAATAAATTTAATGGCAAGGGTGTATATAAATTAACATGCAAAGACTGTGACAAGTTCTATACCGGTATAGGTAGAACGGAATGAAGCTTCAACATGAGGTTTAAAGAACATCGTAACGATTTCATATACGCATATGGAAAGTTTAATTACGCTAACCACATAATAAACGCCGGTCATAAAATGAACTCAATAGAAGACACCCTTACAATAGTACACAAAGAAGGAAATTCAACTAAAATCAACATATTGGAAGATCTGGAAATTATCAAGGAAATAGACAACAAGCTTTTAACAAATGAAAGCACTCCCAGACTACACAACCCACTATACGATATCGTCAGGAAGAAGCTTTAGTCACGACAACACCACATTAGGACCAGCAGCATCAACCATCATATCAGGTAATGTAGCGAAGAGGACCTGCTGAAGATGGAACGGATGTTCTGAAAGACCTACAGGCATAAAGAATACATATTTTATAAGTTGAGGGCGACGGATTTTACCTAAGAAGGTATAGTTTAACTTATTTTAATTTATGACTCTCCACCTCAACGGTTTTAACAATGAATTTTATTAGTATTGATTATTATACTTACTTACTTACTTACTCACTGGCACTATAGAACCCGTAGGTTCATGGCCGCACATACATAAGCTATCCATACATCCCTATCCTGAGCTAATGCTTTCCAATCATCCCCTGTATAATCCACCTCCCCCAAATCATGGTTAATGTTATTCTCCCACCTCATTCTTGGTCTACCAACTGGGCCTTTATTATTATTATTATTATTATTATTGTTATTATTATTATTATTATTAACTAATAGGCCTATTTCAGCCTCGTGGGCTAGTGGTTGCTTCTGACTAACAATTCATGGGGTCCTGGGTTCAATCTTCGTCAAACCATAGATTTTTTTTCTTAAAGGGACGTAATTATTTCTATGATTGCCCATGGTCTGGATTTGGTTAAGTTTGGATTTAAGGACTTACCTAACAACAGGTTTACGTAACTCTGCCCTCCAGATGTCTCAATTTAAGACCTGTCATGCTAAGAGAGAAAACCAGAAATGTCATATAGATAACTTGGTGGCATTAGTAAAAAAATATATTAATACCACAATCATTAGTTCACAACTAATGGTATTTGACATAGTTTTTTCTATTTTTATAATTGATAAATGCAACAATTTGAGGCATTGTTTTAAATGTAAATATATTTTATAATGAATGCAATTTTAATATTGGATTAAATTACATTCCTTGCAAATTCAAACAATTTTATAATGCACAACAGCGGAGATACTAAACATTGGTTTTGAGAATATGAGTTCTTACTTATATGCAAAAGAATACATCTTGGCAAGCTGTGGTTATGCATGTAACCAACTCCAACTCTGTCCTAGGGTACTCTTATCGCACTTCCCTAGCTGAAGAGGCAATTTTTATTTATTTCAAGTTTGCTTCAAATCGATCGGTAATGAAGTATAAGAAATAAAAAAGTGTAGGGAAAATGTGATCGTTACGCTGGAAATACCCAATAAGAACGCTCCTCTATAGACAAGGATGAAAAATCAGAAGCCAATCAGCATGTTTTGGATCGATAGAATAGATGTAAACAACTAATAAAAATCATACATTGGCCATTCGTAGAATAAAATATTGATAATTAGCACAGAGTCTGTACTACTGTATACACTGCTCAAAAAAATTAGGGGATATTGTAGAATAACCTATTAAGACTATGTTTTTTGGAATAGTATTAGATGCAATCACTTTCAATTACTCCAAGATAATGTAAATAAGAGTTTGAAGTTGTTACGTAACCTCGGTACCACACCAGAGGGCAGTGTCTGTACTGTTGATGTGAAAGGGTGGTGTGGGGGTGAATGTTTTGTTGCTGTTTTTAAATCCAGTCCAGTTTTCAGTTAGTGAATGACTTGCCTTAGGGACAGTGATGCCTCGACAACGTGATTTACCTGAACCAATGGCTTGGAGGGCCATAGGAAGGATGGAAGCTGGACAGACACAACAAGAGATGGCACAAGCCACTGGGGTGTCTCAAAGCGTGATTTCCTGTCTTTGGAATCATTTCCAAAGAACATACTGTTCACAGAAGAGCCGGACAAGGTCGACCAAGGGCAACAACAACAAGGGATGACCGTTACCTCTTGTTAACAGCCCGTCGGAATAGACAGCAGAATGCAACTCAACTGCGAAATACACTTCAAACAGCAACAGGACGCATGGTGTCAACTCAAACTGTCCCTAATCGACTGCATGGAAGTGGTCTCTATGCCCGTAGGCCCATGGTGTGTACCAGGTTAACTCCACAACACCGTAGAGATCGCAGAAACTGGGCGGAGGAACATCGTGGGTGGAGGCATGCTGAATGGAGATCAGTTCTTTTTTTCTGATGAGTCGCGATTCAACATGGAATGTGATAGTCGGCGTGTATTCATCTGGAGAGAAAAAAGGGACACGAAACAATCCAGCTTTTGTACGTGAAAGATCCCCATATGGTGGCGGGGTGGATTGATGGTGTAGGCAGGAGTCAGTAGTGGTGGACGTACGGACCTCTACGTTATCCAAGGTGGTACTTTGACTGCCGTAAAGTATAGAGATGAGATTCTCCGACCTTTTGTCGTGCCTTATGCTGATGCCATAGGTGATTCTTTTCTTTTTATGGACGATAATGCACGACCCCACAGAGCTGGCTTGGTGGACGACATGCTGGAAGTGGAGGGTATCGAGCGTATGCAATGGCCAGCTTCCTCCCCGGACTTAAATCCGATTGAGCATGTGTGGGATGCATTAGGCAGGTGCATTGCAGGCAGACCAGCACCTCCCACAACTGTTCCAGAGCTGCACATTGCTCTTATGGAAGAGTGGCCACGTATCCCCCAAGAACTCATTGCTAACCTCATTGCATCAATGCCATACAGGTGTGAGGCAGTGCTGGCCATTCGAGGAGACCATACACCATAATAAAGAAACATTTTCACCCATGTTAATGTTGCTTTGTTTATATTATTTTTAGTCTGGACATCACATCTTACCTCAATATTAATGTTGTTAATATTGAGGCAAGATGTCCAGACTAAAAATAATATAATTAAAATAACCTCAAAATATAACTTCCTAAAATTAAATATTAGTTGCTTTGTTTGTTTGTCATATTCCTAATGAGGATCTCTTTGACATCTGGTGTGGTACAGAGGTTACGTAATGACTTCAAACTCTTGTTGACATTCTTTTGGAGTAATAGAAAGTGATTGCATCTAATACTGTTCCTAAAAACATAGTCTTAATAGGTTATTCTACAATATCCCCTAATTCTTTTGAGCAGTGTAGAAAAAAAAATGCAATATTCTACAGAACGCATGAACTGCAGTGAACGTGAACGCTTCTCACTTAACTAGGCTGTACGGTACATCACAACAGATGCGTTCCAAAACACAAATAGCTAGTTATTTCATTGCCATCATTGGACCGCATTCTGTAAAAAAGAACCAACCCACACGATAACTGAACTGAGAAAAATGTAATTAAAGTTTAAGATTAATTTAAAAATTCGGAAATAAAAATAAACATTTACTTATTACTTCAAATAACAGAATATAAAATGTGTTCTATATTGTGAGAAAGATGGCAACTCAAACTTTTTTTTAACTATGGGATTTTACACATTTTTGTTGTTTGGTTCTTTCAGCAGAAAAAGAAATGTGACATATTCTGAGTTTTTTTTTTTTGATCAGAGTGAAGAAGTAATTCTTTACCCATGTTGTGGCGATGTTTTGAAGCAGCTGACTCTCTTCATGCCCAATGTTGTAGTAACATTTTGAAGGATTGGTGTAAAAAAACAAAATACTGGTTCAGGTTGGGTTTAATTTTCGTTAGAGCTGGATTCTGTTCTTAGGGTCGGAAGTTGGTACACAGGATAGGAAAACACTTCACAATCATAAAAAAATTGTTTCTTGTAGAAATAATTTCACATTTATTCACTTTGTAGGTTCCCAGCAGATTAAGTAAATGTAGGTGGTATTCTTCACCGTCAATTAAAATAAAATTATTTTCTTTTCTTGAATCAACTATTCTTCTTGTATTAAATATCACATTTTATCAGGAGAACTCTTATTGCTTCTATGTTTGTTGAAAGTTGTATGCAGAATGAATAGTGAAATTCATTTATAATTTTAAAGAACATTATTACATCACATGATGTTATATTTTAATTTCTATTGGTTAATAGCCCATTAAATACAAGGTTTAAATTTGATTTGTTAAATCAAAAAGTTAATTGTTTTAACATCCAATCAGAGTTTAGTATACTTTCATTTAAAAATATGAAGTTAAGCAGGTGTTCTTATTACAGTTATAACAGAAAGCTTTATAATTCTAATAACAATGACTTAAAACAATTTTAAATGCATTCTTTAGAAAGACTGTTATGTAATGCAATTTCTTTAATTGTTACTGAGACATTTTTATTCAACAATGAACAACAATGAATTATTTAGATGTTTTTCTTTATTTAAGTTATATTTAAACATTAAAAGAATTTTAAAGTATACAATTATTAACTTTAACTTCCATACTTATTATGGTATTAAAATCCTGCTATAATAGATGGTATAAAAATACGGGTTGGATCTTTTATGCAGGACATGGAGCGATACTTAAGGAACATTAATATAACATTACACCAAAACGATGTTGAATTTAACAACAAATTGTACATAGCTAAAGATGGTTTGATTATGGGTGATCCATTGAGCCCTCTTTTAGCAGAATTTTTTTATGGATGACTTAGAACAAACCATACATAAGATTGCATTAGCTAAAAATGTATTATTTTGATATCGTTATGTAGATGATGTCATAGCAGGCTTCACAGGAACTAAAAGACAATTTAATTCCTTTTTGAATTTTATTAATAACATTCACAAAAGTATAAATTTCACAATGGAATTAGAAACAAATAATAGTATAAATTTCCTGGATTTATCAATAAAACATATTAATAATAAGTTTGAGTTGGTATCTTTCACAAACCATCTCACACTGATACCATTATCAATGGTTCTACACTTCACCACATATACTCAGAAAATAGAAGCCTTTAATACATTCATAGACTTTTAAATCTCCCTCTTTCACACTTGGAATATAATAAAGAGCTGGATATTATTAAACAATTAACTATCAATAATAATTACGTCCCTAAACCTATAGACAGTTTAATTAAAAGATATTACAAAAAAACAATTAACAAAGTTTTTCCTTTACCCAAGAAAGAAATAAATAAATATGTTATAATGCCACACATAGACCCACTTTGCAATAAGGTATCCAAACACTTAAAAAAAGTTGAACATTACTATGGCGTTTAAAACTAATAACACTTTGTGAAACATAATAAAAACAATAAAACCAAAGTAAAAATGGAACAATTATCAGGTTTATATAAATTGGAGTGTGACACATGTGACAATGTAGGACAAACTGACAGACCTTTCATTTCTCGTATAAAGGAACATATGAGAGCTTATAACAGAAATTTAGATACTTCAAAGTGTGCTAACCATCTACTCCCATACGATCATTGTTTTGATTCAAATTTTAAAGTTTTACATGTTTGTGACAAAGAGAAAAATTACATCTTTTAGAAATTGTAGAGATGAATAAATTAAAGAATAGTAAAAGGCTGTTAAATTCCCAACTAGATTAAAATGAATCGCCTCTTTTTAATTTGTAATAGAGATGGTTTATTCTATAAAACATTGAGTTATCTACAAAAACAAAACAAAAAAATGCCATCAAAAGCGTGGGGTGCTCTATATAAATTAATGCATTTGATAATAAACAGATATTGGTTTAAATAAAGTCTCTAAGAAGAAAACGTAAAAACCACCCCACGCTTGTGATGGTAAGATTATTTTTTTTTTGTAGATAACTCTAGTTTTATTCTAGATTTGTTGGAGATTTTTTTTGTTGTTGACCACTTTAATTTTATCCCAAGCATGTTGGAAATTAAAATTATTTTTCATTTTTTAGTTGGTTTTCTAATAAAGCGTGTTGTTTTAGTTTTTTAAACCATTTTTAATTTTTTAGTTTGGTTTTCTAATAAAGCGTGTTGTTTTGGTTTTTAAAACTATTATTTTTTTTCTTTACTTTTAGTTTAATTGATTGTAATAAACCGGAATTCCATGACAATTTAATTGCTTAATACTCTTCTAAAAAATTCCTCCGGGCCGGATTTGAACCAGCGACCTATGGATTACTGAAATTATATACCATTACAGTCTACCGCTCTACCAACTGAGCTCTTACAACGATTGACTAAAAAGCCGATAAGTCCGCAACCTATTATACCGGTTTTTAATTTTTTTTATTTTCTGATGATTCTGGCCAGGATTTTAGAAAAAATATAATATTATTGTATTGTCATTGGTCGTTTACAAGTATACAAAGTTTCAAACCGATCCAATGTTTTTAAGTGGGTGAAAATCGTGTTAAAAATTCCGTTACATAGATACAGGTAAAACTAATATAAATCGTGTAAAAAGGAGGAGCTTTCTTTATCACAAAAGCAGGAGCTGATGAAGATAAATTGATAAAGAGCGAGGTGAAACACGACTGTCATTGGTTGTAAATCAAAATTCATTGAAACGTGATAGATCATAGACTACCATTTGGGGCATGAGTTAAATAGTCATATTTATTAAGCTACAAGAATAATTCTGGATATTACTCAAGGTGCAGCAATATAAAGCAGTGGTGCCAATTTCATACATTAGGCCTGTTTACGTGTTACGAACATTAGGAAGTTCTAGTGCAATCTTCCCATCTTCTTGTTGTCTTCCTGCACTTCTATTTCTTTCTGGGTTTGTACTGTAATAACTATTGTCCTTTTAATATGGTTCGTCCATTCTCAGGGAGATTAATTTTTTCTGTAACATTGAAAATGTTTAATTCTTCCCAAATTGTATTTTTACCTTCTCTGCAAGTGAATAACTAGCAGTTCCTCATAACGATTTCATATCTGTTGATTCATTTTTTATTTTGTCCCATCTGTTAATGGTCCAATTACTATCACTGCCATATATCAGTGTCGGTATTTACCATTACTTCATACATTTTTATCTGGACCTCTCTCTTAGTTTGCTGTCTTGAGAGTTCATCTAAGGGCACCCCATATCATTTTAAATTTATTAAGTTTCCAACCTACAACTTTTGTTCAATAGACTGTAATTTCCTTATATTAGTATATTTGTCATATACCATTCTTAAGATTTGTTGATTTTTTTGTGTTGTATGTATTTCATATTTTGTTCAAATAATTGTAATGATAAAATAAAATCTTATATCAAACTAATTTTAAGTTTTGTTTTCTATTTCAGGTAAGTTGTTTTTTTTTTCGTTGTTTGCTTCACACGTAAGTTTGTACTTTTATTATATACGATTTTCCATGTTAGAAACTATTATTACACTTATGGTAACACTATTTCCACTTGATGCCGCAGACTGTGTGACAGAGATGGAAATATAATTATCTCGAAGTTTCGTTGAAAGAGGATGGTTCTATGGCATCTCCGCTAGCCGCTGTTCTGGTAATTTAGTTCACCCCCTAACGTTATTAATATGTGGGTGATAATTATACGTTCCATAATTGTAGTTTGGCCATAAATTGAGCACCGAACTTCTTGGAAAAGTTGTAGATGAAACTATTTAACTAAATTATTTCTTTCCAATGAATCAACATATTAATAAATCTCACATAATAGGACACGTTTAGTACCAAGAATTCCTCCATAAGAGGAATGTTCCTTTTCCCGACGCGCGAAGAACCTTACAGGTAACTGTATTTGCCTTTCCTCCTTAGTTACCGAGAGGCAAATATAATTGAGTTTGAGAATTTTAACTTATGATTAATTATATATGCTAACGTTTCAAAAGTAAAAATGAATTAGATATAATTAAATACGATGATTTGCTAACTGAAGATTTCTAGATTAATAAACATGTGAAGGTAAACATTGCAGGTAATAATAATAATTTAAAAATTTCAGTGACATCCACGGGTCGTCGCTACTTCATCCGCAGGGGGCCGGGTCCCGATCCCGCCCCGGACAACTTTCCTGAGTAAACGATTTTTCGTTTTCGTTTTTTTGTCTCTCATCACTGTAAGACTCAATGTGCATGAAATTTTAAAGTTCCAAACGTTTCCGCGAATATCATATGTACATTATAATCATCATTAGCACATTCGCCATATTTAGTATGAAGGTGTGTGTGAAAGGCGTGTTTCGTCTTAATGTTGTGTTGTTTCGGAGGAGGTCCAAACATTGAGCTGGTCACTCATTCGGACAGGTCCTCAATGTCCTTGTGTGGTAAAAAAAAAGTTAAATCCCTCTCCAGACAGCTTGTACCACTGTGAGGCTTGGGTTGCATGTGGCACGTAAAAGTACCTATATGTGGAGAGGTTGAACTACGTTAATAGAATGGAATAATTCCAGTATCAAGGAAAACTTCTGTCAATAATCTCAGACTGTTTACTGAAATAAATTAGTTATATTTATTTATATAACAATGACACTCCAACTATAAATGAGAGTTTCTGTAAATAACAGCAATTCAAAGTTTTAAATTTAATTGTTAAATTATTCAGACACAATTATTTATTACTTTTATTTTTGTGATTCTGCACTAACGTTGAAGTTAAAGTAAATAGACCAGGGTTTGGTTTGCGCGTGCTCGTGTTGTGGTTGGTCACAATTCAGTGAATTGGAGACGTGGTACCAACTCGCGTGTAGGCAGTGCAAATCACGCCCTTTCGCCCCTGACCCTTGTTAGTGATAAAGATGTTGGACTAAGTTACAAAAATTCTTAACTTTTGTCCAGTAGTCCGTACAGCAATTTTTTTTTTACCAAAAATCAATATAAGTAGAGAAATATTTCCAAGAACTTAGAGGATATATTCTGCAAGGTAAAATATTAACAGCTTCTTTCACTCTTGTCTTTGGAAATAAATTATTAAAACATATTTTTTTGCGCGGTAGTGCGTTTTGTCGTACTTACAGCAATGGCGACCATGACTGAAAGTTCAACTTCCTACATTTCGGGGTTGCCAACCTAAATAACTATACTGTAATAAAAATAGCTATAGGCATACTGTAATATTACATATTACAAACATGCGTGTGCAAAGTAAAACCACTGTCCTCTATGAATGTTATATTGTGCCGTTTCGCTCAGGGTCGAATATGATCACTCAGGGATGTTTTAAATTATACACTTATTATTTTAGTTTATTGTCTAAATTTGTATACACAATTTTATTTACAATGTTTGATATTTCACTGTCTCGGAGTGGCGTTGATGAGTTATTTGCGCCCTCGTGTTTTAATATCACCTTCGCGGACAGTTACTTAAGAACTTAAGTATTGCAGAACGTAGGAGCGTGAGAGTGTTTTCACACGCGTCCTTGCCTTATAAGGGCGATGACTCCTCCCATCCCCACTCCGAGTGTCTATGTTAGCTTAGAAGGGTAGGTGCCATTCGTTTGGGTTTCTATGTTGGTAATAGACTCGTGTGCACGTTTGTGCGCCTTCCAATTATTACTATTAATGGCCCAGTACTCACGAGTCTATTACTTCTTGCCACAATATACATAGTATATACAAAAAATTATCCAAAACGTAGTGTTAATACACATTATACGAAACAAATCATTGCATTTTAAATGAACTGAACTTTATTTGAAACAATATAAAACAATAAATATGCACTTGCCGCCATGTTATCACTAAATAGCTCTCACGGCCTCCTATTGTTCCAACTAATAAACATTGCCCATACTGTTAACGTTAGTCAGTTGTTTATAATGAAAGCAAATATTTCCAACAAAGATGTTATTATTTTACTATTATTTATATTTTGAAAACACCATCGCGCAAAAATAATGTACAACCCAAGATTGTGAAGTGTTTTACAGAATCTCGGAAATCAAAAACCGAGCTATCGGTTTAAACATTTTCCTGAATTCTGTTAAAACCACTTCCCAACCTCGCATCTTAATATAAACCGTGTCCCATTCTTACCTCCCACATTTTAATTAATCTTAACTCTCGAAATATGCGGAATTACGAAATGAGGTTGGTATTAAAAAAAGAGAAATTCAAAGAATTTTTGTTTTCATTGTTGCAGTTAATTCATCTGTCACATGTTGGACAATAATGACATAAAACTAAATGACCACCACATTCGCCAGACATCACTTCAATGGACTTCTTCTTCTGGGGGTATGTAAAAGACCGCGTGTTTGCGACTCCAATACAAGATCTTCATGATTTACGAACCCATATTCTTGACACAATTGCAAGAGTACAAATGGACATGTAGGACAGAACGTGGAACGAAATCGAATACAGACTTCATATTGTTCGTGCTACTAATTGTGCACATATAGAGGTGTTTTAGTTTGTGGCAATGACAATTCTTTGAGTTTCTATTTCGTTTAATACCGGCCTCATTTCATAATTCCGCAAACTTTGTTAGTTATGATTAATTAAAATGTGGGAGGTTTGAATGGGAAACCCTCTACTATTATTCCGGTGGCTTCGAATGTTTTTTATCAACGGAATAACTACTAATAAAATATACATTGGTTACATTAATCATAACACATCCACCGTTGTGGCCTCGAAGTAGCGTGCTGCCTTGTCACGCAGCGGGCCCGGGTTCGATTCCCGGTCGGGACAGGCTCATGGGTGAGGTTTTTCCTCAACTGTAAAACAAATGTCAGGAAGCTTAAAGCCCAACGGTTCCCGAAAATCATCCGGCCATCTTCATCATCCTTATCATCATCATCCATTACCGGTGTGGAAAGCAACGGGAAACTACCACACATATAATTCCCTAGTAAAGCTGGAAAGCGTAGCATGAAAATGCTATGATTGCGGTGAAAGACCTACCTTCGGGCAGAATTACTATCGATGGAAGCATAACACCTAATACCATGAAATAATGGTCGGCTAGCAATCTTATTCTCTCTCATGGAAACTCCTTGTAGAAAAAAACAACAGAAGAAAGCGACCAGCAGGTAGGCAAACAATGATTTGAGGGAAGTAAATTATTCCGAAAGAATGTATGATTGTAAAGCAAGTATTAAGGTTGGAAATAGTGTCCTCAGAATTTGATAGAACAAAAGGATTAAGACAAGGATGCGGGATGTCACCAACATTGTTCAAGATACATTTAGAAGATGTATTAATGAAATGGAATAAGTCGTGTAGAGGAATAGGAATCAACATTAATCGCCATTTACTGCACAATTTATTATTCGCTGATGACCAAATTATAATAGGACAAGATAAAGAAAATATAGAATATATGATCAGAAAGTTGGTCGATGCATTTGAGGTAGGTGGACTGAAGATAAACTATATTATAAGAGAATATATGATAATCGGAGCAAATTCAGAAGACCTACAAATAAATAATATGATAATTAAACGTGTTGAAGAATTTAAATATTTTGGATCTTATAATAGATAAATCTGGTCTTTTGAAAAAAATATTATTAACAGAGTAAATTGTGCAAGGAAGGCGATTAGATCCCTGAATGGTCTGTTATGGAATAGAAATTTGACCAGAAAAACAAAAAAGAGATTATACAGACAATAATAGAAAGTATACTTACATATGGATCAGAAAGCTGGACAATAAATGAAAGGATGCAGAAAAGAATCTTGACGACAGAAATGGATTGATTACGGAGAAGTATGAGAATATCCAGGCTACAACATAATATTCGAAATACATATATCAGACAAGAAATGGATGCACAAGAAACTGTTATCGATAGGATAACAAAGAGAGCTCTACAGTGGTATGGACATGTACAACGGATGTTGGAAGACCAGTGGCCTAAACAGGTGTTGGATTGGATGGTACCTGGCGGAAGGAGGAGAGGGAGAAGTAGAAGAGCATGGTATGAGGGAATATATGATGCCATGATGAAGAGGGGTATGGAAGATGGACAATGGGAAGATAGGAATCTCTGGAAAGCAGGAATCAAGGGCAAACTGCTGTAAAGTGGAAAGCCTGTATTAACTATTAAGTAAGTAAATTTGCGAGTTAGTTAGTGTTTTTCAATGATAACGCTCCCAAGCCACGCCCATTCTAGCGATTAGCACTGGTCAGAAATGTAGAAAGTTACAGAACTAGATTTCGTTTATAACAAGACTGTCCAAATGGCGGTTCGCGGGCTGCATGCGACCCTCCAAGCTTTTCTCACCAAGTTCTCAACTATTTTAACGTGATTTAATATTATTCTTCCGTTTAAGTATTTTTAAAATAATTTGAAGAGCTGTCATTCCTTTAATGGTGTTACATATGTTTATTTAATCGCATGTTAAATGAAATTGTTAAGCATTATATTAGTTATTGTACAGTTGAAATTATCTCTACATTTATCAATTATTATCTGTGTTTAAACACGTTCATCCACCGAAAAACTCCTAGTAGCAAGAGAAAGTTGTTTTTAAATGGTAACATGCTTTGTGACCAAGGACAAGGTTAACGAAATAACTTATCCCTCCTGTACCTATACCTCTTTGATGTGATTGTTTTCGGATAGTCACATTGAATAGGAATGTGGTGGTACTTATAAAATAAATTTAAATTTTTAGTCCATAAGTAGTGACTTAGTGTACTTGTTGATAACAATCTTGGTAAGAGAATCTCTTATTTTCAGTATGTAGCAGTCCATCTCATTATAAAACATATTTCTGGCCCCATGGTTCATTATAATTGGACAACACTGGTTTATGCAATTAACATTAATAACATACTGTTAAACGGGTCTCAGCTTTGCGGTCCTGTAAGGCATGCAGGGGAAATTTACCCACTTCACTTCACTGCGCTCCGAAGTTAATTGATATAGTGCCTTCAGTTAGGCATGGGCCCCTATATGTAATAACAATTCTATGTGTATACATGAATATAGTATTAAGATTTAAAAATATTTTCATTTGTTTGTTTTAAATATTGTACAGCCGATAAGTTAGTCCACCGCTGTGGTCTCGAGGTAGCGTGCTGCCTTGTCACGCAGCGGGCCCGGGTTCGATCCCTGGTCGGGGCAATTTTTCTGGGTGAGGTTTTTATCGGGGTTTTTCCTCACCTATAAGACAAATGTCAGGAAAACTTTAAGGCCCAAACGGTCCCCGAAATCATATGGCCATCATCATCTTCCTTACCATCCTTATCATTATCATCATCATTTTCATCCTTCACCGGTGTGGAAAGCAACGGGAAGCTACCACACCTACAATTCCCTAGCAAAGCTGTACGCATAGCATGAAAATGCTATGATTGCAGTGAAGGACCTGCCTTCGGGCAGAATTACTATGGATGGATGATAAGTAAGTTTTCTATTTTTTTACATTAAATAGAGGCAGTGTATCAAACAATTCAATCTACCTTTCTTGCACTATCATCATCATCATCCTAAGGCGCGACAACTTCAAAGGTGAAAGTTTTGCCCTTCTCAACAATCCTCCTCTATGCCATCTGTCTCTTGCCATATTCAGATTAGTCACTTTCATTTTCTTCAGATCGTTCATTGTGTCATCCTCCCATCTGATCTTCGGTCTTCCAACTTCTCTGCCTCCTATAGGTTTCCATTTATAGGGCTTCTTAACCAGTCTCTGATCTTCCATTCTTATCAAATGTCAACGCCAACTATTTCAGAGTGACCTTATATAGTTTACCATATTCTGATTTTTTATTAATTTGTTTAGTTCATTATTTGTTTTGATTCTCCAAAGTTATCAGTTCCTCTGTTTGGTCCAAATATTCTTCTTAAAATTTTCCCTTTAAAAATTAATAATTTCTGTTTTATTGTTTCTTTTATGACTCAAGTTTCACTAGCATAAATGTAACTACTGGTCTAATAAGTGTTTTGTATAACTTTATGTTTGCTGTTTTGACATTAATTTGCTTTTAAATAAGGTTATATTTGCAAAATAAGTTTTATTCCGATTTATCAATATTTCCTTAATTTCCTTTTCTAATGCATTATGTCCGTTTACTTTTGTACCTAGGCATTTAAATGATTCTACTGTCTTGCACGTTTCATAATTACCTTTAGTCTTAATGTTTTTTTTTTTTTGTCTCAGGAAGAAAAAATATGTGATTCTGATAGTATGTTTTTCTCCTGACTTCATATATGATATTGGTTTTTCTCCATCACGCAAGGTTTCCGAGAGACAAGCATTTATAATTTCAAACACTTTAATGTTTTCTACATTCGTAACTAGACATTATTCGAATATTTGAACTCACCTAGAAAGTAAGAAATGACGATTTTCTGCTATATTTCGCCTGTGGAGCATCCCTTTTGATGGTCTAACAATAATCGGCCAGCATATTAGTATTCCATTTGTCTTGATATCCCTTTTGCATAGTTGAAACCGTTTGAGTTAGCTCATTTGGTTTTATGTTACAATGGTCAAATTGACGAAAAAACGTTTATTAAAAAATATTTAAATCCATTAATTGAAATTGAAAAAAAAAACTGTGGGTGGTGGAGAAATTCCGAATTCATATTTGAAAACATGATAAAAAAAACTGCATTATGTACAACTATTGGTACTCATGAGACAAAAATCGTGTTGACCAGTGTTATCATTAACATTATTGTATTATCGATCTTAGTCTTATAAATATTATCTTCTTGATCAAATCTTCATATAGTATTAAATGTTAGAGTTAATTGTGTTTGGTGCATTCTAATGTACGTAACATATCGCTCATTTGCGAGAAGAGTGACATAACTAAAAAACTGCCGATTTTGAGTTATTGACACTACATGAAAGACAAAACTCAGTTGTATATTCTGCAGGAACGACATAACTGATTGTATACAATGAGTTGATATAGTAATTTGATATTTATGACTATTTAACTCATGTCGCAAATGATAGTCAATGACCAATCACGTTTCAACGAATTCTGTTTTACACCAATGGCAGTCGTGTTTCACCTCGCTCTTTATCGATTTATCCTTATCAGCTCCTGCTTTTGTGATAAAAAGCTCCTCCTTTTTTAATATTCTGAACAGGTTAGACCATTATTTTTCTCCGCACGAGAATAACATTAATTATGATTTGAGGGAAGTAGATTATACAGGGAATGATTGGAAAGCATTAGCTCAGGATAGGGAAGTATGGAGAGCTTATGTCCGCGCGGTCATGAACCTACGGGTTCGAAAGTGCCAGTGAGTACGTAAGTAACAAATACATTGAATATA
The DNA here is from genome assembly GCA_030220185.1 of Diploptera punctata. Lineage (NCBI taxonomy): Eukaryota > Metazoa > Arthropoda > Insecta > Blattodea > Blaberidae > Diploptera > Diploptera punctata. The sequence goes on from JASPKZ010002704.1 coordinate 28,481, forward strand.
GCAAATAATGAATAGATTCTGTGATTTTACTGAGTTGTTTTTCAAAATATAAATGATTAACCTATAATGTTGATTATAATAGTTTGATGTGTTTAATTATTTCTCCACTAGAGTGCATTCTTACAATATTGCGATCCTATTTGGCAATACATAATATGATCGAGTTGCAGTGAATATACATAACCTCACATTTCTAATTTATTTTCAAACATCGCCGTTTACAATAACTATATAAATATTTTAAAACACTGGTAACTATATTCAAATAATTATTTTTAGTAAAGAGCTTAATTTTATTTGTTAAATAGTCCTAACAAATGCCACTCTTGATTTCCAAATTCTCTAGATAAATTGGAAATCACTCGTGCCATTACTTATGACAAATAGAGGAAAATTTTCTATTGATTTCAAACGTTTAAATGCATCTCCTGAAAAAAACTTTTTTTTATAGTTATGTCACTCTTATCGCAAATAAGCATAATGTTTGTCCTGATGAGGGGAGAGAAGGCCTCGTGGCCTTAACTCCATCAGGCTAAATAAATAAATAAATAATAATAATAATAATACATCATCAATATAAACTAATAGCTTATTAACACCACTGACTTTTTATCACATATTATAGAAAATGAAATTACTCTTAAAAAATCAAATTAGTGTGTACTAAATTGTATAATACATTTTCCTACATATATGAAAGCTTGAAAAAACTACCGATACGTAAAAATATTGACTCGCCAATGTGATATTGAAAGTAATTTTCTTAGGACATTTAACCTTACTTTCTACGTTTTCTTTTATTTTTTTATTGGGTGTAAGTAACATAGTTCGGTTGATTGTTCTACGAAAAAAAATGGTAGAACATGGAATAAACTCATACAGCGACATACTTATTGCTACACTAAGAAATAGCAGCGGCTGGTAATGAAAACGTGACTCTCCCCTTCTTATATCAGTTTTTTTTTTTTGCAGTGATAGCGCTCCCAAGCCACGTATATTCTAGCGACTAGCTCTAGACAGAAATATAGAAAGTTTATTCTATAAGCAAATAACTGACTCACTGGCACTATCGAACCCGTAGGTTCACGACCGCGCGGACATAAGCTCTCCATACATCCCTATCCTGAGGCAATGTTTTCCAATCGTTCCCTGTACAGCCTACTTCGCTCAAATCATAGTTAATGGTATTCTCCCACCTCATTCTTGGTCTACCAATTGGGCGTTTTCCCTCTGGTTTTCCTACAAGAAGCTTCCATGCACGTCTTTCATTCCCCATTCGTGCCACATGTCCTGTCATCGCAGTCTACGAGACTTAACTATTCTTATTATACCTGGTTATTCTAATAACGTACGGGATTAAACTTTGGGGCCCTGTAAGGCATGCAGGGGAAAATCTTCCACTTCACTTCACTCCTAAGATAATTGATATAATGTCATCAGGTTGGCCTATACCCACCCAAAGTCTGCTAACTATATAAAAATAACTCACCAATATGTCAATTCTTCTAAAATTCATTGAAAAACACCGTTGAGGTTATGTAATAAAATGTTCCGATTGAGGGTATTTCCACTTTTCAGCGGTTGCCCTTTTACCAGCCGGCTGCTGGCCCTTCACATCCACATGTGTCAATCACAGAGGTAGATGATCAACAGCCAGTGTAGGGATGACATGTGGTTAGCATGTCGAGTCCCCCAGCCGTTATAGCTGCTTCCTCAACCTGGAGCCGCTACTTATTGTAGCTACCCAATTGCCTCACGATGCTGGGTGGGCACCGGTCCCATATTGGCCGAAATACCATGAGAAAATTTCTTCCCCCATGGAGACTCGAACCAGCGCAAGTCCCGTAGCTCTGCGCCAAGGCTTCCTACCTTAACCGCTCGGCTACGGCGCGGGACAATAAAATGTTAAAATATAAAAATAAGGACCCTATGTTTCGGTCGTCCTCAACTAAATTAAATGTCTGTTTTTTTAACCACTTGACTAAGTTTTTAAACAGAAATTTAATTTAGTTGAGGACGACTGATATAACTATCAGGTACTGATTTTAATATCTAACATTTTATTACCTAAATGATAATGTCTCACGAGGGAACTTCAACCAATGCATGCCGAAACCTAGCTTGAAATTACTCCCAGAGAAGCAGCGTGATGCGGCGCGGACGGATAGTATTGATGGTTATCCCATCTACCAATTCGAGAGTTGTAAGCATATTATTTTCTTATACTTTAAATGAGAGATCTTACACTGGATTTTAGTTCCTTGAAGTTAAAACTGAAGATATTTTTTTTTGGACAATGCCTTAGTATATCACAACGCTACCCTAGAAAAAAAAAATCAAGGTAGGTTTCGGCATGCATTGGTAGACAGTTACCTTGTCAGAACAATTAACTCTCCTTTTCGAATTTTATTTTATATTGTTTTTATTGTTTGTAAGTAACGTTGGCCTACGTTTGGTTGATTGTTTTACAAAACAAAATACATGTAGGCTAGTATAATTTAAACGCCTTAGCTTAATGGTAATACGCTAAAAGCCGGAATATCGTGTGTTCGAGTCCCAGTGGAGCACAATTTTCAACTGGCCTAAATCTCTGCCGGTACCATCGCCGTAGGGTCGAGTCAGACTGTTACTGAAATGAGTACTAGACACTTGCTTTGTGGATAATGTCGGCCGTTACGCAGGGCTGACCACCCGGCTGACATCAAGTGTCGATTGTCTACACTACAGCCGCCGTATATCCTGCTTTGAAGTTTAGGTTATACAAGGGGTAATGGGAGAAAATCGCTCTCTACTACCAATATGGGGGGCATGCCGTAGCGTAGCGGTTAAGGCACTGAGCTACAAGCCGAAAGGCCGAGGGTTCAAGTCCCGATGGGGGTCAGGATTTTTAAACTGACCCAAACCTTCTGGCGGCACTATGGTCCTGGGGTCGATTCAGCCTCTAACGGAAATGAGTACCAGGCGCTTGTTTTGGGGGTAAAGGCGGCCGTCACGCAGAGCTGACAACCCGGCTGACATCAAGTGCCGATTGTCCAGAAATAGTTGGAGCCTTAACCTCCTACTACCCCAAGGGCCTCATGAGGCCTGTAGTGGGATTACTTTACTTTTTTACCAATAAGGAGATAGTTGAGGGGAGTAGATGTCTGCCACAACCAATCACTGCTCTTGACGCACCTACAGCGCGCTAGTAAGGTTCGAAATTTGCTGAGATTTTGTCAGCTGTATGTTTGCTAACCACATACATAAAGCAGCCCCCCCCCCACTGAGTATCCATATCGGCAACAGTGTCGTGAAAACGTCAGGGTCGGAGAATCAGTGGGTGGGGTATAGAAAAAGTGGGAACCTTAAGCTCCTCCTAGCCAAAGGGTCACCTGAGGCCTGTAATGGGATCACTTTACTTTTTACAATAGCTTCTTAATTCATGGCAATACAAGTGTTCATTAACACTGTAGTTTTACTTAATAGCGATTCTAAAAATTTGATCTTGAGTCAGCACGTATGTTGACCTGGCTGCTACCATCTCCCCCCTCTATTGAATCAACATTCCATGTTCTGAGAACACAACGTTTAATCCCGTAAATAATAGTACATTACAAGCTTCATGCTGATGATATACTTATTTCGTAGCTAAGCACAGGAAATTCAAAAGGACGCCACCTCTTATTGCAACTTTCAATGTATTACAATGACTTACTTACTTACTGGTACTATCGAACCCGTAGGGTCATGACCACACGGATATAACCTCTCCATATATCCCTATCCTAAGCTAATGCTTTCCAACCATACCCTGTATAATCTACTTCCCTCAAATCATAGTTCATGTTATTCTCCCACCTCATTCTTGGTCTACCAACTGGGCGTTTTCCCTCTGGCTTTCCTACAAGAAGATTCCATGCAAGTCTTTCATTCCCCATACGTGCAACATGTCCTGCCAATCGCAGTCTACGAGACTTAACTGTTCTTATTATATCTGACTTCCTATAAAGACCATGTAGTTCATTGTTACTTAGTCTTCTCCGTTCACCTGTTTGTTCATCTCTCTTTGGTCCAAAAATTTTCCTAAGTACTTTATTCTCAAATACTTGTAATCTCCTTTCCTCCCTTAGAATAAGAGTCCATGTTTCGCACCTATATAATATAGCCTAACTGGTTGAATAATAGTTTTATATATTTTCAGTTTAACGTTTTTTGAAAGGAGTTGGGACATCAAGAGTCTCCTCAATGCGCAATAGCACGCTGAGCCTATGTTTAATTTCTTTTTGCATCTCATTCCTATTTGAGATTATTGTTCCTAGGTATTTGAATTCAGCCACTTCTTCGAAATTTCCCTCATTTGTCATTAGCTGTCCATTTCCATTATATAATGAATTTCTGCATGTGACCATATATTTAGTTTTATTGATATTTACTTCCAGTCCTAATTTCTTAGTGTTACTCAATACTATGTGCGTGTTGTCCTTCAGTATCTCCTCGCTATCGGCCAATAATACTACATCATCAGCATAAACTAACAGCTTATTAATACCATTGAGTTGTAAGTATTACAATGACAGCAGTACAATTGACAACTTTGCACACCAGATTGTCCTTGACACTCTACTTGTGCTTTGCAATGTCTTGGTGTTGACATTTGAATAATAAATAACACCAGCTGTGTGTGGTCTAATGTACATTGCTAGAGGGAGGCCATGGTATTGTGGATATACACCTACAATCGATACCTCGCAATCGATCGTTCTTGTACTTTGTTATCGCGACTTTGATGAATTACCTGCCGTCATCATGTGCATCTCCCTGTGCCTTGTACTCATTGTATTACTGTGGTTCCTAGAAATTATATTACATTTTCTTTAAATGTATGTGACCTACATACTTCATTAATTTTGTTTCTTATAATAAAATGCTTATCCTGAAATTCCTTTTTGACCTTCAGGTCAAATGTGTTGAAATAAATAACTAAACTGAAAGAAGTCTTAATATTTTTTCCATATATATTAAATGGCACGAGTAGTAACAAACAGCTTTGCAGCTTTACTAGGGAATTAGCCTATAAGTGTGGTAGCTTCCCGTTGTTTTCCGCACCGGTGAAGGATGATGATGATGGCCAGATGGTGTTCGGATCTTTTGGGCTTTAAAGCTACCTGACATTTGTCATACAGTTGAAGAAAAACCCTGGAAATAAAAACTTCACCCAGGAAGCTTGTCCCGACCGGGAATCGAACTTGGACCCGCTGTGTGACAAGGCAGCACGCTACCCAAAGTCCACAGTAGTGAACTTTCTACATAATGATATGATTTGGTACAGTTACACTGGTCAACATGATTTTTGTCTCATAAGTACCAATAGTTGTACTTAATGCAGTTTTTTATCTTGTTTTCAAATATGTGTTCGGAATTTTTCCGTCACCCACAGTTTTTTTATTTCAATTAATGGATTTACATAATTATTTTTTTAAGAAACGTTTCTTCGTCCATTTGTCCATTGTAAAATGAAACCAAATGAGCTAACTCAGGAGATTTCAGCTATGGAAAAGAGATATCAAGGCAAATGAAATCCTAATATGCTGGCCGATCATTGTTGGACCATCAAGAGGGATGCTTCACAAACGAAATATAGCAGAAAATCGTCATTTCCTACTTTCTAGGTGAGTCCGAATGTTCGAATATTGTGTAGTTACGAATGTAGAAAATATTAAAGTGTTTGAAATTATAAATGTCTGCCTCTCGGAAACATTGCGTGATGGAGAAAACCCGATATCATATTTGAATTCAGGAGAAAAAATACTATCAGAATCACATATTTTTCTTTCTGAGACAAAAAAAAGTATATATTTTTGTTGCTTAGTGTAATCAACTAAAAGCTTCTTTGTTTCTCTTGTTCTATCTTCTCCCTTCTACTCTTTCAACAACTAAATTAACTAACTAACCGACACTAACAAACCTGTATGTTCATGGCCGCATGGGCATAAGCTCTCCATACATCCATATCCTGAGATGTTCTCCACTCATCACCTGTATATTATATCTCCCTCAAATCAGTACTTTTAAAATTCATTACGAATCACCGTTGAGATCACTGTGTAAACATTAAGATATAAAATAGGTACATGGGACTTTAGTCGTCCGCAACTTTGTAATGTTGTAAACTGAGTATTCAATTGGTACTCAATACACAAGCAGAGGAATGGAACATGTTCCGAAAGTACTTCTTGATATTTTACAACAATTCAAAGTAGAGGACGGTTCAGATATCAGGTACCTATTTTAATTTCCGTCAAATCATGGTTAATGTTATCATTCTGTAATCCATTTGTGCTGCTATAAGCATCAATATTAAATTTAATCACCACCGGTTTAAAAATTCACAAATTCTTACTCTGTCGGAGTGTAGGGATGAAAATGCTGAATATAGGCCTACTTTATTTCAGGAAGGAAGCAAAGCTTCATAGATTTACGGCTTCTAAAAGAATAAAAGAACCTCAAGCCTGAAACAAAGGTATTTGGGGAAAATGAAATTGTCTTTTGAAGATTATATTTAAATATCGTGTCGGCAGGCAGGTATTAAACTTAGTTTATAGATTCTCCATTTAAAGCTAAAGTATGATATAAGATGAAGAGAATTGTCTGCAACTCTTGCCAAACGGCAGTGACGGTTTTTATATTTCCGCTGGTCTATATTCCTAGTTATGTCCTCTTCTATCGGGGGGGGGGGGTGTGCATCTGTCTTATAATTTAATTACTATGCTATTAGATAATTCAACTTGTTAATTTATAGTTTTCAAAGTCCATATTTTATTCGATCATTCATTTTGAAAATTTTCCTCATCATTGAGGGTTTTCTCCAACTAATCTTAGTAATTAACATGAATTATATATATGTAATATATATCGGCCGCGGTGGACTAGTGGTTATGCTCCTTGCTTCTGGTTCCGAGGATCGCGGGTTCAAACCCGGCCGGGGTCGATGGATTTTTAGGATGGAAGTCCTCCGGGTGGGACTTTAAGCCATAGGTCCCATGGGTCCCGAGTCAGAAGATTTTAAGGCTCGTAAAAAAATGCTAGTACTACCTTGGTTTCCTAGATGTCAGTATGAGTCGGAACGCTGACCACGGACCACTCAAATGACATCTATACGAAAACAAGGATAACTACATTAGTATGGTTCAAATTCTTTCCTGTAGGGGGAGAGCGCCTAAATCTCTGTTAAGGAAAACATGGGCTTACAAGAATATATATATCTATATATATACAGGGTACAACAGGACCTCGCCAACAACATTACACGGATGATTGGCCTTGCAGAGAGGATAATTGTTTTTAAGAAGGAACATATAGTCGCAAACACGTCGTTTATGAGTTATGCGCAGATGAAGGTGTTCACCCCCTAAGGGTCGTAATTGAACGTGTTCAAACAGTCGACCCTGGGCCTCATTACATGTTTGATATCGTCCCAGCAACGACCGGCCAGCACGACCGTTCATGGCAGATTCTTTTTGACGTCGTCAAAACACTTTTTGTTTGAACACTTATTGCAAAAACATGCCTTTTTCAATAGAATGATACATGTACAATTGTTTGTATTCAATTCCGACCCTTACGGGTGAATACCTTCATCTCCGCATAACTCATAAACGACGTGCTTGCGACTATGTGTTCTTTCACAAAAACAGTTCCTCTCTGCATGACCTAACATCTTTATCAGTTTGTCGGTGAGGTCCTGTTACACCCTGTATATAGTCTATCAGTTTGCAACAAACATTCACAAATTTCCTTTAATTAAAAGTTCTCTATCTATCTCTGACCTCTGTGTCTTCATCCTCTTTGAATTTTGTTCAAAACGAACATCGAAATTTCATGCCAGGATAATTTTACCGCATCATCAGTCAGATGAATATGATACATCCGACTTAAGTCTCTGTGAGTCACAACTTTAGGTTCAGATTTGGGACGTCGAAGGAAATAATCGACATTAAATATTGTCGTGTGCAAACGATGTACTATCCATAGATGGAGGAGATGTGTCTAATCTTTGAGCCGCGAGCCCACATTGCACCATGTATTCATCTATCTAATGGTCAAGGTTTAGACAAACTACTGAAGTAGGTTATTTCAATTCAAATTTGGGGCTTTTATAGAGGTTTAAGGGTCGTATCTATGAACGCATTAGACCGTAAAAGTCGTTCTCTGCTGACAAAGTTGTATCCAAAGACGTTTTTGCGTACTCAAAAATCTGTTCATGCGATAATAATTGTTGAAATTCCTAAGCTACCTGGCGAGGTGACTTTAGAGAGAACTAATCGTTAGCAACCCGATGGAAACCGATGGTAACCGATGTAGTTTGAAACCTTGCCGCGTACCTTGCTGCTTTATCCAAGATGTCGGAATTTGAAGACTTCTATGTTGTTTTCGGTATACGCGGAGAAGAGGAATTTGATAGAGTCTACCAAAGAATTCAACTGGAAGAACAGGAGAATCGGCATAATATCGCGCGTCGCAGACCTCGTCGTATACGGTATCATTTACGGGACGCAAGCGTAAATGCGTCCCTCTAGTAGTGGTTTTATTGCTGAGAACTCTGGGTAATTTCTTGCCAATATTACGAAAACGACGACTTTCATGCATGAGCAGTTAGTGGGTAGCTAATTCGATCTTTGCACTTGCTCACGGAAAATCAGCTCATGGGTGATTGGAAGTAATTTGAGTAGAGACTAATGTATTTGCATGCGGCCCTAAAACTTACATTTATAAAAAGTCGGTGTTTGGGAGAGTGTGTGTGTTTGTGTTTGTGTGTGTATGTGTGTGTGTGTGTGTGTGTGTGTGAGAGAGAGAGAGAGAGAGAGAGAGAGAGAGAGAGAGAGAGAGAGAGAGAGGAGAGAGGAGAGGAGGGTAGGAGAGAGAAATAAGCTAACTAACTAACTAAATCAGTGGCACTATTGAACTCATTCGTTCATGGCTGCGCGAAAATAATCTTTCCACACAAACCTATCCTGAGTTAATGTTTTTCAGTCATCCCCTACATAATTTACTTCCCTCAAATCATTGTTATTTTTATTCTCCCACCTCATTCTTGGTCTATCAACTGGGCTTTTTCCTCTGGTTTCCTTACAAGAAGCTTCCACGATACTTTCTTTCCCCATTCGTGTCACATGTCCTGCCCACCTCATTCTACGAGACTTAGTTTTCTTATTATAGATGGTTCTCTATAAATATAATGTTATGTAGTCTTCTCCATCTGCATATCTGTTCATTTTCTTTGGTATAAAATGTTTCCGGTACTTTTGAATATGTTGTAGCATTATTAATATGACAGTGTTGATATTAAAACTATTGATTATTCTAAACTTTAAATCACTATTTTGAAACTTTAACACGTACATAAATAATGAAAATTGATAGATTTTGGGAGCAAAATACAGTCGAATGCTATAAAACTGTTCTCCATGTTAGCGAGGTAAAATTATTTCCAGTGAACGACAATTCTAGTTATGAAAGTAATCTTTATTTGTAACACAACAAGGGAAGAGCTCTAATACATACAATTATACGTTTTTTAATGTTCTCAAAGCCAAATTAAGTAATTTTAGATTATTACATGCAAATTAGTCGCATTGGATTCTAAATCATATTCCAGCTGTTGATATATATATATATACATATAAATATAAGTATAAACTTACTTACTTACTCACTGGCACTATCGAACCCGTAGGTTCAAGGCCGTACGGACATAAGCTCTCCATACATCCCTATCCAGAGCTAATGCTTTCCAATCATTCCCTGTATAATCTACTTCCCTCAAATCATAGTTAATGTTATTCTCCCACCTCATTCTTGGTCTACCAATTGGGCGTTTTCCTTCTGGCTTTCCTACAAGAAGCTTCCATGCAAGTCTTTCATTTCCCATACGTGCAACATGTCCTGCCCATCGCAGTCTACGAGACTTAACTGTTCTTATTATATCTGGCATCCTATAAAGACCATGTAGTTCATTGTTATGTAGTCTTCTCCATTCACCTGTCTGTCCATCTCTCTTTGGTCCAAAAATTTTCCTAAGTACTTTATTCATATAAGTATAAATATAAATAAATATATATACATATATATATCCATAGTAATTCTGCCCGAGGGTAGGTCTTTCACTGCAATCATAGCATTTTCATGCTATGCTATGCTCTGCAGCTTTACTAGGGAATTGTAGGTGTGGTAGCTTCCCGTTGCTTTCCACACCGGTGAAGGATGATGTTGGCCATATGATTTCGAGGACCTTTTGGGCCTTACAGTTTTCTTGACATTTGTCTTACAGGTGAGGAAAACCCTCGATAGAAACCTCACCCAGAAAAACTGTCCCGACCGGGATCGAACCCGGGCCCGCTGCGTGACAAGGCAGCACGCTACCTCGAGACCACAGCGGTGGATATATATATATATATATATATATATATATCTGTCCAATGCCACCAAGTTATCTTTTATGACATTTCTTGTTTTCTCCTGTGGCGTGCCGGAATTGTAACCCATTTCTATGGTTGGGTCATCCGGAAAGTGTAGATAAGTTTTCCGGATGATATGATGGATGATGAATGATATGATAAATCCCATTACCATGGGTAAACACAGGAATAATTCACAGTGACAGAAAACTATAAAATAGTCACATTGTAGGTCCGTCTCCTCAACTTAAGTTGTTTTAAAACTCTGTAGGCCTTTCGAGACTACTCCCATCATCAGCAGAATGCATTAAGTCCATTCTTGTTGACCCTTGTTGAAGCACTGACTTGGTTGTGAATATTTTGTATATAGGATTATGTGAACTGGGTGCGTTCTCATTAAGAATCAGGTTGTTCTCGATTTCTCTTAGGATTGCGATTTCTCCAGTATATTTATCCTCGTTGGAATGTTTTGTCTATGTAATATTGTGAGGGTATTATCGATGTATGGTGATATGGTGTCTAGCATGAATTACATGTTTTGCGTAACTTGGTTTTCCTCCATTATAAACAAAATATCTAAAATATTATTTGAATCTAATGTTAAAGTATCTTTTTATAAAACATTGGCAGTTCCTGCATTACTTTATGGGAGCGAAACTTGGGTAATGGCAAAAAAATTGCAAGTAGAATACAGAGCGCAGAAATTAACTTCCTTAGAAGAACAAAAGGCTGCACAAGATTGGATCGGATAAAAAATGAAGATATAAGAACAGGGTTAAATATATATCTTTGAATGAGAAAATCAGCGAATATAGAGAGAAATGGTTTACACATGTGGAAAGAATGAATGTAACAAGATTACCAAGAGCAGCATTCAACTACAAGCCAAGAGACTAAAGGAATATAGGAAGGCCAGTGAAAAGATGAACAGTACTACTGTGAGGCGAACAGCAATTTTTGCCCAGCCCGTGAAGTGAAGAAGACGAAGAAGAAGAAGATGAAGTTTCTGTTACTTTTTCCAATGTAGAATTTATTGCAGTGTGTACATGTTAATTTGTATATGCCTTTATTGTTGAAATCATCTTTTTTCGATATTATTTATTAAATCATGTAATTTATTACCAGTTCTGTATGCCTTATAGTTTTTAATCATACATTATATTACTGTGAATTAACGCCTCAACGGAAACTTACCATGGATTTTACTAGTATCGATAGGAAGAATTTCTTTCAAGGAAAAATTAATATGGTCTTACCGAGAATCGAACCCGCGAATTCATGAACTGTAGCCAGGTGCTATGACTACCAGGCATGAGTAAAATTGAAAGAATAGTGATATTTTGAAAGCATTTGGGGAAGGAATGGAATAGGTTCCAATTTACGTACCTGGTGCTTAGTGATCAAGCCTCATGAAGTTCAGTTTATTTGCTTGGCGCCGACATGTGCCCTTTTATTCCTGAGGTCCAGCTTTTATCCAACAGAGCAAGAGAAAATTAGCGTAATGCATTCACCTGATTATGAGTGTTTGCCTGACACGGAAAGAAAATATTAAAACGCGAAAGTTCACGAGTTTTAACTGGATTTAAATCAGCGCGAATTAGATGACGCCCAAAGTTCCCTGGTGGCGCTGGCATCTCTTCATGTCTCATTGGTAGCCTACATGTTTTATAATCAGAAGGACAATTTTTATTATGTTTGATTAAACCTTGATGTCATTGTCCATTATGCGGCAGCACTTACATTAATTAACAATTACATATGACAGGCCACAACCTCAGTAGGCCCGACATGCAAACACTTTCCATTCAATAAAGTGACTGAACGCATTTAAATAAAAAATGTAAATAGTTTTACTGACTGGTGATCTATACAAATCAATTTAATTTAAACATCCGCCGTTCATCATGACTGCTACCTGACTAGCAGGTCGGGTTTCGATTCCAGGCGGAGTTGAAAATTTTAATTGTTAAATTATTTAATTTATTTTTAATAGCCATTCAGAGTATATATTGAAACAAATTTTAAAATAGACTGCGGAGATAAAAATAGTAAACAAAACATAGAAATAAACCAGGGAGTAAGACAAGGGTGTCCATTGTTACTAGTATTATTTAATTTATACTTGGACCATGTCATAAATGAATGGCAAGAACAAATGAATGTAAATAGTGTATTGCTTTTTGCAGATGATCAAGTAATAATGACAGCATCAGAAAATGCTTTACAACAATTCCTTTATACTTTAAATAATATCTCACTAAAATACAATTTAAGAATATCTACATCTAAAACAAAAATATTAGCTCTGAAAGGAAAATGTGCAATAAGAACAAAAATAATGATAAACAATGTAATTATAGACCAAGTTCAGAATTTTAATTATTTGGGATGTCATTTAGGCAATGACAGAAATATAGATGAACACACTAAAATACAACGATTCAATTATCTATGTAGCACAATTAAACGCACTTTATTGAATATGACTAGAAACGAAACTATTTTGAAGTTTTACAAAGTATTGTCAGCTCCATCTCTTATCTATGGATGTGAAACCTGGACATTAACAAAGGCAGATAGTAAACAAATAGAGGCTGCTGAAATGAAGATGTTGAGAGCAATAGCAGGGTACCAAAGGACCGATAAAAAGAAAATCGAAGATATAAGAACAGATCTTAATATATTTAATCTCTGTGAAATAATAAAATATATTATCAAAATGCTGGCCTGCAGCGCGTATTACGAATGAATGAACAGCGCATACCAAGAAGAATGTATAATTATAAACCAAAAGGGAGAAGAATGTTGGGAAGACCATTGAAGAGATGGAAGGACTAATTCGACCTATAATGAGATCGGAACAGGCCTTTGGGCTTAATCCTTGTTGTTGATGATGATGATTATCGCTAGATTGTGCACCAGATTCCTGCATTAAATTGGAAACATCTCAGCAGTACATATGTTGAGAAAGCATGTGGTGCTGTTCATAGCAATTCGTCTGTCGAATGAGGACGTTAACTCTGGCCGCCCCTTGGTGATTTTCGACAACGAGTTTCGCCTTCTTTCTTCTCTTCGTCATCATCCCTCACAAAGCACACTTTACACTACATAAACTTACTCATCCTACACTCCTCTCTGTACAAAACACAAAAATATATTATTTACGTAAAGTGGTCGGCTGAAGTGGTGCGAAAATTGAAAATAGACCACATTAGCGCGGAACCCAAAGCACACACAGTGCAAAGGGTGACATTAGAGCACACTTTAAAAATCTACAATTAAATGATCTTCTTCTTCTTCCTTCCAAGTATTAGGCCAAGGCCTGTTACGATCCTATAGAAAATTTTCCCTCCAGCGTTTCATAGGACGGCCCAGTGATCTTCGTCCTCTTGGTACATAATTATAAACAGCTTTGGGGATCCAATTTGAACTCATTCTTTCAAGATGGTGTTTCCAATTTAGTTGGTACTATTTAATATATTCCAAAATTGGCGTAGTCTTCAATTCTTTTAAGATATCAGTGTTCCTTTTACAATTAAATTATATTTGGTAAAATTACAATAAATGAATATAATGGCAGCAGCTAGGTACATGGAAGGATTAATACATAAAGATTGATATATGAAGGAAATGAATGATGTAAAAATTTAAGAAAATAATGATAATTTATTAAGTTCACTGATTAATTAATAAGATGGCATATGTAACTAACAAAGATAAAAGAATCAATGAAGTTAGGAAATTAATAAATTAATGGATTAGAGATATAATACCGTCGTTAACCCTTAAATTAGCGAAATAACAATTTCTCGCACCAGTGACATAAAAGTTTCGGACCGTGCAAAACTCTAAGTTATTCATTATCATCATCCTTCACGGATTCGATCTTTGCCTGATCCGATCTCACATCTGTTCAGCCCAACGCTTTCTTGGTCTTCCCACCGATCTTCGTCCTACCGGATTATACATCAGTGCCATCTTTGTTATCCTATCCTCTGTCATTCTTCGCAGATGTTCCTTCCAATTGTTCCTGTGTTCTTCTATTTGTTGAAGAAGTGGTACATTATTATGTATTTTGACACAAATTTAAGTAATTTATACTCATTTGTTTTTGTATTGTTCTTTAAACACTATTAGGTTATTATGTGAATTAAATGAATGTATCTTGTAAAATACCTTGCCAATTTAAGGGTTAATATTTTGTTCGCCGTCGTAATCGGGTCGATGGAAATCTTCTTTCCACTTCGGCACCCCGGATTTGATTATTTGAGGGGTAGGTGATATTAAATCTACATCATAGATCTGGGCGTGTTCCTTGTCTTGAGAAGTCCTGTGCTATCATTTATGATGGCCTACGAACTTCAGATCCAGGGAGGCCTGCTACTCAGTACCTCTCCAGTAACTAATTCAGATTCCCTGTTTTGTGTCTTCAGACAAACCGGCTGAGGAATTAGTTTATAAGTTTTATGGCGGGAGTAAATAATACAATATAAGGGATAAAAAGGGAAGAATTAATTATTCAATTGAATAGATTTAATCAATATTTTTATAAAATGAGAAGTTAAACAATAAATCAGAATGCGCGACAGGCATATGAGGCACGCTTCTTCGTTACATTCGTTACAGTCACATGTGCCAATCACAGGGGTGAACGATCCAACCAGCATGCGGGTGGGAAAGGATCTCAGCATTTCGGATACCTTTATGCTTAATTTTTTCAACTTAATCAGCTGTTATCGTAACAATCCAAATCATCACAATGATGGGTAGCTGTCCGAAATCCCTTGATAGAATTTCTTCCGCCATGGGGACTCGAAGTATCGCGTATCCAGTAGCTCTGCGTAGTATTGGCCCACCGACCGTTCACGATTAATAAACCGTAAAAAGTATATGTAATATCAGGTAAAGATAATCTTGAAAATCTGAATTATACATATTAATTAAGGTTAAATTATATTCTTCTTTCTTGCAACAGAACTGTCAACAATTTCATGCCGAAACCTATTTTCAAATTTCTCCAAAAGAAGCGTTGTGGTGTAACATGGCCGTGTCCAAAAAATATTTGCACGCACAGAAATCGAAGCCAGAATTCAGCAATGTCAACCCTCCCAGAGCAGATGGTCTACCTGCCCGAGTAAGAGTTGAGAGAAGCGAGGCGGTATATATATCAATTCGGGAGTTGTATTACTTTTCCCTACAGTTTAAATGTGAGACTTACTTCTTCTTCCAGGCTTGTCAACTCTAACAATTCACACAACTCTTTCTTTCTCCATTCTACTAATTTGGTAATTTCATTCCTTTTTCCGTTTGGTGACCCATTCTCCAATAAGTTGGAAGCCGGTACTGTCATGGTAGCCGAGACGCCCGATAGGAATCTCGAAAATGGTGGTTGATAAGGCAATAGTTACCAAAAGTCAGGTTAGCAAATTCAGGTATTAACTAATTGTTCAAAAATAAAAATAAGCCAACCTGATTTAACGTTGACATGCTCTGAAATAAATTGACATGAAAATGGAATGGAAGTAATAAAATATATAGGTTATATTTTTCAATAATTTTATAAATATTTGGTTAATAAAATGACATCGCATATTAGATATTGGCAACACCCTTAGAATATTACACGAAGAGAACTATCCTTCAAAAATAAATGTACTGGAAGAATTTGAAATTATAAAGGAATCCAACAACAACCGTTTCTTAATAAGAACACAACCTATAGATTCAACCCTCTATACAAAATTAACACAAGTATAAAAGCATTGCATTCAGGGCCAGCCTGTAGATACATCTCCTGCCCCTTCTATTGACGATGGAAAGAGTCCCGAAAGGCCTACAGAATATTAATATTTTACAAAATTGAGGAGACGCCTGTAAGGTTATAATTTTATATTATAATTTTAATTCTGTAATAAAATAAATTTGAATAGACCACGGACTTATGCCATAGGAAATTAAAACAGTAATTATTATATTAATTTATTTATCTTATTGCAGCCAAATGGACATTTGGATCAATATATGGATTTAGAGCTTGTGTTTTGCATATCCGTTTAGTGATTTTGTCATCTTTGTGCATAACTCGATATGATAGCGTTCACATGTTTGTTGCTCAATATACACTCGCACGATTCGTTTGCGTCGTGGTATGCTGTGGATTTGGACATAATAAGGTGGAATATTTAAGACTGCTAATCTTGTTACTACGTGTCATAATTCGAAGTTTCTCTTGTCAATTTTCGGTCTTTCATTGCTCCTGTTCCGTGCACTATTGGAGTGCCTTCTCTTTTATTTCTAAACTATAGTTTGATGTTTCAGGGTCCCCTTTAGAGGGTTATAGTGTAATAAAGCACGAACAAATTGCGAAAATGAAACAATAATACATTAAATGAATAAATATTTGTCAGTATGTATATAGTATACGCAACAAGGGAAGTAAGTACTACGTTACTAGTCGAGGACGTGTTCAGCCAGTTTCAGCGAGGGCTAGCTAATAAGTTCGAGACTAAATGTACTTACTTCCCGAATTGCGTATATAATTGTTCACTCCTGTACTAATAATTGTGTTTAATTTTTATATTTCGTGTGAATTTATATATTGGTTTGAAGAGTTCGATTGTTTGATAGCAAGGGAATATTCATAAACCAACTGCAATTGTTTATTGTTTTCTGAATTAGTGGCATACATTTTAAATAATAGTTTTAGACTGCGTATTAACTATGTGGACTAGTGGTTATGCTCCTTGCCTCTAGTCCCAAAGATCGCGGGTTCAAACCCGGCCGGGGTCGATGGATTTTTTAGGACGGAAAAATCCAAGGAGCAAGTCCTCCGGGAGGGACTTTAAGCAGTGGGTCCCGAGTCTGAAGCCTGAATGAAAAGACCTCTAAGCAAAATTTACCGAATTTTCCCGTCCTAGTACTACCTTGGTTTCCTAGATGTCAGTATGAGGCGAAACGCTGACCACGGACCACTCAAAACGACATCTATACGAAAACAAGTGTAACTAAATTAGTATGGTTCAAATTCGTCCCTGTAGGGGGAGAGCGCCTAAATCTCTGTAAAGGGAAAAAATGGGCTTACAATTACATTAACTACAGATATGATTGTGGTGTAGAGGAAGCGGCGAATGCTGCTGTTCATTTTCTAATACCAGCAAAGTCGAAAAATAGGTACGAAAAAGTATGTAGAATATTTGAGGACTGGTGCAAATTACAAAACTGTACGGAGTAGTACATAAAGTAGAGAAACATATTGAAATAAATAAGAAAAATACTAATGAAACTCAATCAAATTATGCGACTAATGTTAATGATTGTGCAACGACTATTCTTCTTCTTCCTTCCAAGTATTAGGCCAAGGCCTGTTACGATCCTATAGAAAATTTTCCCTCCAGCGTTTCATAGGACGGCCCAGTGATCTTCGTCCTCTTGGTATATAATCTTCCAAGAGTTGTCCTTTTTCATGCTTTGGTCGTCATTAGTTTGATCCTTCCGGGAAATTCTCATATAAGGCTTGAAAGCATAATAATAGTCCCTTCGATTGGTTGCTGGCCAAAGGAAGGCAAGACCAGTGATGGGGCTGCCATCTTATAGCCTCTGGTCAGGCTTTTCTGGAGAAGAAAAGAAAATAAAGGAAAGAAGAAATGGAAGAAAGGAAAGACTCCCTAGCCCTCGGATGCCCTAATAGCGTCGGGGTCGAAAAAAACAAGAGTTAACCAAGAGAGGTTAGATAGTAAAGTTAAAAGAGTGCAAAACACAAGTAAGTGGAAGAAATGTTTTGCTCAGCTTGGGCCCCTTGTGGTCGCCATCCACATATCCCCTAGATGAGGACCCCTGAGGGAACGACTATTCTATGACTATAAATGTGAATTATCAAAGTGAGAAATGAGTGTGATGTAATAAAATTATATTGCATTACTCAATAAAATTTGAAGTACTTTTAATAAACATTTTGTTCTGTTGAGGTTATTGTTATATATTTAAGGAATAATAAAGTCTTGTACATGTTGTGGCAGCTTTGAAAATGGAACCGATTCCGAAAGGCCAAGCTCAATATTTTATAGAAATGTAATTTGTTGAGGAAGACTGCCACAACAGGTAAAAAATTGTATTTTCTTTTAATTTAAATAGGTAACATTTTTACATTATTAATTAAGTTAATTACTGTTTTTCCCTAGGGAAGTAAGTTGTGCTATTACACACCGTTGTCAATGGTTACCAAGGCCTCTCTGATAAATTTAACTTACTTCCCTAAAAACTGAATGGTAATTAGTCCATTATTAGTATAGGAGAGAACAAATAATATTTATTATAGTAGCTAAAATATACGATACCTTTCATTTAAATACTAGCTATTATCCGGCGTCCGCTGCTAGGCCTACGCTTAAATAAATTATAATGTGATTTTACGGTTAGTTGAATAAGTAAAAGAAAAAATAATAATAAATTTATA
This sequence comes from Diploptera punctata, assembly GCA_030220185.1. Classification (NCBI taxonomy): domain Eukaryota; kingdom Metazoa; phylum Arthropoda; class Insecta; order Blattodea; family Blaberidae; genus Diploptera; species Diploptera punctata. The sequence goes on from JASPKZ010002704.1 coordinate 47,366, forward strand.
TCGTTATTATTTTTAGATGCTGATTACCCGGCATTGCCCGGGAATCTACGTATCCCGATGTATTTGGCATACATGAGCTGAAATACAAACTTCATTATTTCGAATTATCCGTGCTGCTGCTCTCCTTGCCCGGGAATCTACTTATCCCGATCTTCTTGGCATCGATCAATGGAAGACAAAAATGGTTATTGTGAATTATCCATAAAATATAAACATAAGCTGTCACGGACTTTTTTGCAGAGTTTTTTGAGATATTCAATTCTGTGTACATTAATTTGGTGTATTTGTTACGGCTTAGGCAGCGTAAGCCTTTTAAGCGTACAAAAAGCCACTTTTATTTTACTTTTTCACCACAAAGGGTGATTTTTAAGGGTGAAGGGCTTAAGCATTAAAACTCTCTTGTAGCTTATAACCTTCCCGAGAAAATCTTGAACCTTTTGCAAAAAGCCCCATCACAATCGGATGAACGGTACGGCAGTGCACGCTTGCCCGGGGATCTACTTATCTCGATCTTCTTTGCATCAATAAAAGACAAAAATGTTTTATTGTAAGTTATTTGTTTTATAAGAAATGTGCACTCAGGTTGAGCATTAATGGACACACACCTAAACCCAAGGTGGAGAGATTATTTTTAAATCCCCACCCCGCCGGGAATCGAACCCGGGTCGCCGGAGTGGAAGGTAGGGACTTTACCGACTACGCCATGCCGACGGACTTATTGTAAGTTAAGTTATCCGTAAAGATAAACATATGCTGTCGCGGACGTTTTTGTAGAGTTTTTTTGAGATATTCAATTCTGTGTAAATTAATTTTGTGTATCTGTTATGCTTTAGGCCATTTAAGCGTCAAAAAATGATTTTTTTTTCACTACAAAGGGTGATTTTTAAGGGTGTAGGATTTGAGTATTTCAACTCTCTTATAGCCTATGTTCATCCCGGGAATCTCCTTAACATTTTGCGAAAAAACCCATCACAATCGGATGAACGGTATGGCCGCGCATAAAATACGATCAATCAAACAAACAATCAAACAATCAAACGAACATTCATTTATATATATTAGATATTATGAACTATCTTTTTTCCCCTTTTTAAGATTATATGATTCTAATAGGATAAAGTTAATAATAAGATTAATATTATTTTGTGAATCAGGTGAGCAGACGCCTCACGTGTAAGTTTGTTAAATAAAATCGCGCAGATGCGATGTGTAACACAATTTAATCTGAATTGTAAACTTTTGAGCAACAAAACAAAATTTCAAAGCCGTGGCGAATAATTTACTGTTCAAAACTACAGTTGAGTAAAACAATGTGGGTATCCTGTCAGTTTGTGTTAAAACTTTGTGGTTTTATTCGCAGCCTTGCGTTTTGGTCAGGAATTAACTCGCCTGATAGAAACTTGTAAATCTCTAACTTATGAAATTTAATTATTTGAAAACTGCTTAATACTAGTGAATTCAATAACATTTATTCCATACATTCTTTTAGCTACACTGTTAAAACTTTCACCAACCAAAATCACGATGAAGTCTACTTGAAATTAATATTACACCATTCTGTAATGATCACGATGTTAATAATAATAATAATAATAATAATAATAATAATAATAATAATAATAATAATATAACAACAATAATAATAATCATAATAATCAGAGACCGGAATTTTGGTAGAATGCATCTTTAAATGTGTCAAATCTATATTCAATTTGAAAGAGAATCTGTAAGAATTATATACCTTTATGATTCAAACGCAACAGTTTTATGTTGCCTTTTTGTGCCTCTTTAAATATAAATGCCCAATTTATTAAATAAATGCTTTCTATTGCCTTTATTTGATTATTTTTCTACTATTTATTAATGTATTATTAAAATTGCCTATAGGTATATTTTAATTTAATTTCCATAACCGTTACAATGAAAGTGACTGCACCGAATGTATATTATTGTCGATCAGTTAGTTCATAATTATTCTCTTTGCAACAATGAGTGCTGCCGTGCAAAAGAAGTATAAATAACAGATAGTTCTAATTACCGTTTGTCAACAATCAGTGCGGGTATAACTTTATTTTTCTTTCAGTTTTCATTGTGACGTTGTTGTAGCTAGAAGTAATATGCCGAAATTCAGTGTTCCTTTACACAGTAAATTGCACAGTTACGTTAATACTTTTGGATCCCACTTATTTTGTACTGACGGTAAAGTACTCACATGCAAAATATGATTTCAAATTGCCCTTTATTGCCTATTTTAGCTATTTATAATGCCTTTTTGCCTGCCTATTTTAGCTCTTAATAATGCCTTTTTCCTGCCTATTTTAGCTATTTATAATGCCTTTTTCCCTGCCTATTATCTCTGATAATAATAATAATAATAATAATAATATAATAATAATAATAATAATAATAATAATAATAATAATAATCCGGTATCATGGTAGCTGCCGCCGTCTTCCGGAAACCAAACGCCATTCCTCTCTGTCCAACTATTGATTTTCCTCCAATCCCCTGATATTCATAGTTGCTTGTACCCCTTCTATCCAAGTTTTCTTCGGTCTTCCTCCTTTCTATTGGGATCCATTCCATAACAATTTTTGGCAATCTTTGCTCTGGCATTCTTTTGACATGGCCATACCACTGTAATCTTTTCTTTTCTATGATGTCCGGCTCCTCTTGTACACCCATAATTTCCCTTATTTCTTTATTTCGTATTCTATCCATTCTAGATTTTCCAGCTGATCTTCTTAGAACATCCATTTCTGTACTTAAAATTCTTTTCATTTCCCTGGTAGGAATTTGCCAGACTTCAGCACCATATGTTAAAATGCTCTGAATTATGGTTTGATATATTTGTAATGTTCTATTTTTTGTAATATTTTTGCTCCACCAAACAGAGTTTAAAGCATTTATTGCTTGTTTTGTTTGTGCGATTCTGTTTTTAATTTCCACTTTGTTATCGCCTGATTGGTCTAATTTTCTTCCTAAATAAGTGCACTCAATACTAGGTACTAGTTCTTCTCCGTTGTTGAAATTTATATTTTCCATTTGTTCTCCTATACACAGATATTTAGTTTTCTCAACATTTATATAAAGTTCTCATTTTTCATATGCTTTTAGCTTTTTAGCCATATATTCTATGTCACCGTGGTCTTGTGCTATTAATAACTGGTCATCTGCTAAATTTAGTTAATATAGGCCTACGTGTGTATTTTGGATTGGTATGCCCATTTTTTGACATTTTTTCCTCCAGTCTCTTAGTACTCTTTCGAGATAAATAATAATAATAATAATAATAATAATAATAATAATAATAATTAATAATAATTTTATTTATATACAGATTTTTAATGTTTACACATCTTTCTGTGCCTAAATTGTTATAATAATACAAATAATAATAACTCAATGGGTTTTGTAGGTCATAGATTGATTGCTTCATTGACTAAAGCCCTCCACTTTCACTGCACTTAGCCAACTGAAATCAAACCATATATCCGAAATAGCCTACAGTTCCGTAAGTTACATCTTTATACAGTGTTCCTGTAAATTATTTTTCCGATTACTAACTTGAATAACTATCCTTAGGAGATACTTGGAAAGATGATATTGGTATCAATGGAAAGAGAAACTCAAATAGTTTTTGTTTGTTGGTGAACCTGTCGCATATTTATTAATTTCGTTGCTAGGAGACAATATAAGAGAAAAATGGTTGCAAACGAAGACAGGAGGGCATTTTGTGTGCTATAGTTTCACATATCCCAGTCTGTTGTCGCTGTACAACGCAATTTTAGAAGAAAATTTGGTGTTGATCCAGCCAGTGGGCCCAGTATCCGTATGTGGTACTGACTTCAAAACGAGGGGATGCATATGTAAGCGGAAGTCAACCGGTCGTCCATCAGTAATTGAGGCAAATGTGGAGCGTGTGAGAGAGAGTTTCACACGAAGTCCACATAAATCTACCGTAACATCCAGCAGAGAATTAAAACAATTTACAAGGCCCTTTCTCTTTCCTCGAAGCGACAGGACATCGAAGGTCTCATTTTTTAAGCATGATGGGACACCACTCCATTGCCACATAAATGTCAGAAACGGAAGTGAATATACGACTTCCTAGGAGATGGCTGGCCGTGAAGGTTTTGAATGTTTGTAATTACCTCCACGTTACCCCGACCTCACTCCTTGTGATTTTTTTCTGTGAGGTTTCATAAAACAACAAGTTTATCAGCCAGCATATCCACCTAAGATTGAGGATTTTCGTGTCCGCATCACAAAAGGCATTGCACTGATGGGTGATCAAATGGTACAACGTGTATGGCTGGAAATAGACTACGGACTACATGTATGTCGTGTGACACAAGGAGCTCACATTGAGCACATGTGACTTACTTACAGCTTTTGAATATATTTCATGTTTTCCAGTGAAAAATATTTGGAGTTTTTGTTTCTGTTGATACCAATTTCATGTTTTCCAATTTTTACTAATTTAAAAGTAGCGCATGTGATTTAACCGAATGGGTAACAAAAATTACTTGAGTTTCTCTTTCCATTGATACCGATATCATGTTCCTAGGGTTTTCCTAACGATAGTTATTCAAGTTTGTTAACGGAAAGATAATTTATAGTAACACTGTATTATGCTCTCTCTCACAAAAAATGATCTTCCTAATGATCTTTAAACGTTGAAGGGACCGTGTAACTTCTCTTTGTAGTTTAATTATTCATAATACTTAGAATATTTCATTTCAATATACATGTTGAGAAAAATTAGTGAACCATATTAATGCAGTTGAATATAGTATTTTTTGGGCTCACAATTGTGATATTACTAAGGAGGATAACTATGGAATGACCAATCGCAAGTGGTCTGATTTACAAACGTAACTGGCAGGTTCAGATAAATCCAATGTCACTTACAGGGCAGTTCGCGGGTGTCGTTTGTACTTATCCGAATGACGTAGTAATGCATTTGTATGTTCTACAAAGGCCAAAGTTTACATTCCCACTATGATGATCTATCTATCTATCTATCTATCTATCTATCTATCTATCTACCTATCTATCTATCCATCTGTATACAATTGCGTAACAGCCCAATGTTGAACCAGAGCCTCTCATTTGTTAGGAGTTACTAGATCAATTTAATTTAGTTATGCTTATTTGCCCATAGATGTCATGATTGTTGAGCCATAGTATATCATTTGTTAGGAGTTACTAGACCAAGTTAATTTAGTTCACCTTATTTTCATATAGGACTCGCACAGTAGCCTTGGCACAGAGCTAACGCGACTTGCTCTGGTTCGAGTCCCCATGGGGAAAGACATTTTTTCATGGAATTTCTGCCAGTATGGGACCGGTGCCCACCAAGCATAGTGAGGCATTTGGGTAACTGCAATAAGTAGCGACTCCAGGTTGAGAAGACCATATATAACTGGCCTAGATGATCGTCACCTCTGTGATTAACACATGTGGATGTGAGGCCAGCAGCCGGCTGGTAGGCCAAGGGCCTTCTAGGTTCTGTCGTGCTTGGAGACATGAATGGTATGCGGTCAACATACCGTCCCAATGTAGGTAACTAAGGTATTACTAGGATCATGAGGTCGGTAAATTTTGCCTAGAGGCCGCTGTATTATGGTTTAAGGAAATGTTTCTCCTTCTTCACTTCTACAAGCATATGCTTGTTGATTTATAAACATTATGTCAATGGTAATTAGATCTCATTCCATCTCTTGAGGGGTCTTCCCACTTCTCTTTTTCCTCTAGGACGTAGGGTCTTCGCTGCCTTAATAAGCCTCGTATCGTCAACTCTGTCCTCCATTTCCTTTTCCTTGTCTCAACATCTGTAATATTACATTCTTCCCTCACATCCTGGTTCCTAACTCTGTCAACCCTTGTTTTGTTTACTATGGCTCTTAAAGTATTCAGTAAATTGTTTTAGTCTGAAAATCTTGAGACTCGTGACCCACGGCTTGAAGTCCTTCCCGGAGGAATTGCTCCTTGAATTTTTCCGTTAAAAAAAACCACCGACCCCGGCCGAGTTTGAACCCGCGATCCTGGGACATTATGAGGATAATAGCAAATAATTCTTAGCCCTTTAATTTCACAATTTGACGTTCTTAAATGTATACATTAATTCGCGCACATTCTGATGTATTTTTGTTCTACAACTGTAGTTACGTGATAGACAACAATGTTTGCTGTTGTGAAGGTAGAATTCAGTCCTACAAATAGAACTGTTTACTGTTGAATTCTGCCGCCGGCTTGCTGAATAACACCCTTTTGTTCTCTCTGTTTAAATTAGCTACAGCTCAAATCTGATGTCTTCGCGTTATCAAGGCAACTTTCCGTCTTTCAGAAAAAGCGGTTACCACATTCTCATGAAAATAGTCAGCTTCTAGAATATTAAATACATTTCTAAATCTGTGCCATAAGTGCTCCGAAGAACCAACTAAGACTGAAATGTTGCTGTCACTTACAAGCAGTTGGCAGTGATCGAAGTGATATGTTAAGCGTATGTATTTCTTAACGCGAGTTTTATTATAATTCGGATTACCCTAATTCTCGATTGAAGTAGACTAGGTGCTCAAGTTGTCTTCATTACACAAGTTCGAGATGTAAATTATGATTGTTTCCTGTCAATGGAGCATAAATATTTTAATATTGTTCGCAGGACGCAGTCTTCACGTTGTTTTTGCGTAATAAAACAACACAGATGATCGTGTAATATTTCACAATTGCATTATTTAATTCCATAAAATATCAGCGACAGTTCACTCACAAATTGTATAACAACAGATCCTCTTTTAAAATATATGTACCACACAATTATCTTGAGTCTCTGATGTTTTCACTTACCAAAATTTCTTCCAAGCACAGTCACTGCATCGCTCTTAGAACACAACTAACTCGCTCTCGTCCCTGGAAGTAGTTAATATAGGACTGGGACGTAAATTTCTCGGCGTCTATCTAATCGAGACCTTTCAGTATGGAAGTTTCTGTCATCGAACGTTCCTGACAGGATCGAAGCTTAAAGAAACCTCCGATGCGGAAGTCTAGATCTATCGATGATCTGCGCGAGTAAATGACTCATAAATCTATTTCTACCAATGCGAGACTAGCTACTATTCTCACCGTCACCCGTAAAATTCAGGATGCGTCACAATATCATTATTGTGGATATGTGGAGTTTTTTTTAAGGATACAAGATGAGGAAATATACAAACTTGAAATTTTATAAATCAGTTACATTGCCGTTGCTCCTAAATGGTGCATAAACATGGATCTTATCGAAAGAAGATAGCAATCGGTTTGACACCTTAGAGATAGGAGAAATGAAGAAATAAGAAACGTATTGAAAATAGACGATATAAACCAATGTGTCCAAACGATTCTCGAATATAGCTTTTCAGATTATCCAAAAGGAAGAAAAAAGTTGGTCGTCCGCGACTTCGATTTAAGGACAGAATTGACGATAGTTCAATATCGTGATGATGATGATGATCATAATTTGTCTCATACTTTATAGTCTTATGAAAATGATAATTATAATCAACATTAATAAAATTCATACCGTTGAGGCACTAGTCACAAATTTAAAATTATAATATATGACAAGTATTGAACTCAGGGTCACTAGATACAGACCTATCTCTTGCTCGTTCTGCTGATGATGGGACTAGTCCCGAAAGGCCTACAGTAAATTAATATTTTACAAAGTTGAGTGGGCAGACTTACAAGGTAACAATTTTATATTATAATTTTAAAATATTATAATATTATTATAATCGTCATCTGGGTATGGGTATATTGGTCCGGTTCGCTCCCTACTTTAACTTATGGTGGGTCGTCTCTCCAGCGACTTCTTTGTCTCACTATATTTATTTTACCTTCGGTCTGTAGTACAGTTTTTTTTGTAGAAATATTATTTTAATCCATTGTTTAAACATATTGGTAATATCTGCACTTCTTTCTCAATTTTTTATTTGCTGTAGATTATATTTGTAGCTTATTTCTTAAGTTTTCGTTTCTTTTACGATCCCTTAAAGAATATCCAGCTACAGACCTGAGGAAACGCATGTTTCTGAAGTTTCAATTTGTTGTGTATAAAATTTTGTTAACGGCCATACTTCGGACCCACATGTCATTGTAGAAATTATAATACTGTGTGCTGTTGTAGGCTTACTCACAAGGACGCCGGTTTCACCCAAATTAATTAAAGCCTGCCCGTAGAATCTGTAGAGAAGCCGTAAGAAATTAGTAATCTACGCTGAAGGCGGGCAAAAATGCACGTCCAATGAGTCCGCATAAGGAAGTGCAGGAGGGAGAACAAATCACGTGACATTACTCATTTCGCTCTTGAGTTTCAAGCTCTCCAGAACGGAACACCGTGCCAGCTTTCCGATTAGACATTGCTCTTAGGCTCCGCCCTGTAACCCACTAACACAATGCGCAAATTTATCTAGAGATTCCACGGACAGACTTTAACAATTGTTCAGATAAAAAATGCAAGAATTGAATAGAAATTATATGAACAAAGTTTCCTTATTTAATTTCAAATTTTTATTAAATTTCAAAAGTCGGATCCTTTAGTATAAATTGTCCAATGACCTGTCCATAATGGATATCAAGCCCAAATAGCTTAGCTAATAGCCTGAGCTGTAAAAGAACAGCGTTAAAATAAAATATCAACGATATACCAAATCGATAAGAGTATTAGGCCTAATTCTAATATTGGCTATTGGCAGAACTCTGAGTGGACACCGTTATAGATTCTTTACTCAAATAAAATGTTCTATGAAATAGACTGGAATCGAACTCCGCACACCGGTGATGCTAATCAGGCACATTTATTACATTACAGAGACTGTCAATAGCTTCATACACTGTATACTGGTTTGTATATAACATGAAACAAAAATTAAACGCTGAACCGGGATTTGAATCCAAGTCTTCTAACTTTATATGTTAGCGCTCTACCAACTTCGCCACTCACCTTCCTAGCACAAACATATATTCTTCTTCTTTATATATGGGGAATGAAAGACGTGCCTGGAAGCTTATTGTAGGAAAACCAGAGGGAAAACGCCCAGCTCGTAGACCAAGAATGAACTGGAAGAATTACATTAACCATGATTTGAGAGAAGTAGACTATATAGGTTGATCATCTATCTCTGTGATTGACACATGTGGATGTGAAGGGCCAGCAGCCGGCTGGTAAAAGGGCAACCGCTGAAAAGTGGAAAGACCCTCAATCGGAATCAGACTATACAGGTAATGATTGAAAAAAAACATCAGTTCAGGATAGGGACTTATGGAGAGCTTATGTCCGCACAGCCATGAACCAACGGGTTCGATAGCGTTAGTGAGTTAGGTAGTTATATATAATTGTATATTCACGAGAGGCAGCGGGACATCGGTCACACTACCATCTCGTGGCTTCTATATCAAGCATTTTAAACAGAATATTTACTTTGTACCAGTAACGCTAATTTATTCCCATTTTATAATTAAATATTTGACATTCAACAATTCTTTACAACTTTATGAAGTTAGAGATCTCGAGTTCAAATCCCGGCTTAGACGTGTATTTTTCTTTTCATGCCATTTGTGGCCTTCAATGGTAAATGTAAAAAATTGAATTATAAGTTCGGAATAAATAAGCGTGACTGCTGTAAAGTAAATTTTCTCTTTAAAATGTTCACTTGTTATCGAAGCAACGATATAGCAGTGCGACCGATGTCCCCTTGCCTCTCGTTAATAGAAAATTATACATAAGGAAGACAATTAAATGTTTGTGCTAGAATGCTTGAGTAGAGTAGCTGGAAGTGCGCTATCGTATGAAGTTAGAGGCATCGGGTTCAAATCTCGGCACATGCTTTTATTTTTTTTTCATGTCCTTATATATGTATATATACATATATATAAATAACATTTTGTTTATTATTCAATGTTTTCTAATTACTTATAATTTAAATTGAAAAGAGGCGATTGAAATTTGTCGAGATAAACATTTTAAATGTGAATTGCTTTGGAAGTCAAATTAAGCTTCGTGTCACATGTAGTAGTTTTATGGAACTTTAAAGAACCTGAAGTCTAAAATGAGAGGCCTCTTAGTAAAATATTTTGGACTTGAACCGCCATTTGAGATGGTAAATAGCGACCGATATAAAATATGTATAACGGTTGCGGATCACGGTTACAAAACCGCTCATCTACATTTGTTCACAAGAAAATTATATATAAAACGATAAAACAGTTTTCGAGACCAATAAGTTAGTTGTTTCTGAGAATGGCGATATAAAGATGTTGGTAATGATTGTGTTGAAACAGTTATGTGCTTTATGATTGCAGTTTTACGCACCCCCACACTTACCCCCTATGTTCATTTCCTGCCGCCTACATCCCTGTAAATTACCTATAGACACCTTCAATGAGTCTCTATTTCTTCGAATTCGTACTGAAAGAACTCTTTTCTTAATTATGCGGAAATTTCTGTTTCTACGAACACTAACGATTTCAACACAAACATCATATATGAGGTCTACTCTTTTCTTAAATAAATAAATAAATAAATAAATAAATAAATAAATATATATATATATATATATATATATATATATATATATATAAACATTAAAATGATAATTCAAAATGCAGCTAATGAAACTTTAGGAAAAGTAAATATACAACAAAGAAGAAATAGAACTCTAAAAATCTGGGATGATCAAATAAAACAATTGATTGAAGAAAAAAATGCAGCTTATAAAAAATATTTGAACAAAAGACAGTAGAAAATGAAATAGAATTCAAACGCTGTAGAGCTATTGTTAAGAGAGAAATAAGAAAGAGACATAGGAAAACATGGTTAAATTTTGTTACACATTTAGAATCAGATTTGCATAAGCTCCAACCTAATGCCTTCAAAATATTAAAACATTTGAATAAAGATATTAAAGAATCTACCAAAATTAATTGCGGAGTAACAAAAGAAGATTTTTTCAATTATTATAAAAGTCTTTGGACTGACAATAGCTATGAAGATACAATTTTCCGAAATAATAATGACAGATTCCATAATATCATTGGAAGAATTGAACAATACTTTAAAGAAATTAAAAAATGGGAAGGCAACTGGCACAGATGGCTTGAATTCTGAATTGTACAAATATGCAGGCAAACAGTTCCATGAAAGACTGTTGTCCTTCTTTAATAATGTATTCAAAAATGCAGATATACCACAAGAATGGAAGACAAGCATTGTTATACCCCTGTTCAAGAAAGGAGACAAGAGAAAAATGGACAACTATAGGGGAATGAGTTTGTTAAACACATGCTACAAAATGTATGCGGACATTTTAAATGGAAAATTGAAAAGTTTCAGTGAAAAATTCCTTATGGAATGTCAAAATGGATTTAGGAAAGGACGATCTTGTATTGATTCAGCATTCTGTTAAACTATTGCTTGAAAAAAGAAGAGAATTCAACTTAGAAACACATTTTGCTTTCATAGATTTTGAAAAAGCATTCGACGCAGTCAAGAGATCAAAACTCTTAAATATATTGGAAGACAGAAATATACCAAATTTACTTCGGCAGAACATACAAAATATTTACAAAGACAACACCATAAAGATTAAATTAAATAACAGATTTTTTGAAGAAGGAATTATAAATCGTGGTGTGAGACAAGGCTGCCCCCTATCCCAAACACTTTTTGCAATTTATAAGAATGAAGTAATATGTTGCTGGAACAAAACATATAAATTTGGAATAAGAATATCAGAAAATAGAAAATTAAATACCCTATTGTTTGCAGATGACCAAATAATAATAGCAAATTCCTAAGATAATCTACAGAAAGGTCTGTATGAACTTAACAAAATTACAGAAGGATATGGATTAAAGATATCTACAGAAAAGACAAAAATTATGGCATTTCAAGGTGTAGATCCTGTCAGAAGTAAAATTGTACTGGACAATAAAATTTTGGAGCAGGTGAATAATTTTACATATCTAGGATGCAATATCTCATATGAAGAAGAAAAGGATGTAAATGCAAAAATATCTAAATTTTTAAGAATTTTAGGGTTAATAAATTCTATCTTCAAGCCACAGTTAGTCCAAAAGCATTCAAGACTGAAAGTGTATAAAACACTGGCTCTTCCAACTCCTTTGTATGGTAGCGAAGTATGGACGTTGAACAGAAGGATATACAGAGACTTAGATCTGCTGAAATGAGATATCTTCGGAGGACTGCAGGATACACACTACTAGATCACAAAAAAAATGAAGACATCTTAGAAGAATTACACATGGAATCTTTAGAAAACAAAATGTCTGATTATAAGTCAAGATGGATGCAACATGTTCATCGAATGGAAGATCACAGAATACCCAAACAAATGTTAAGATATCAACCTGTAGGAAGAAGAAGACCAGGACGTCCACTCAAAAGACTTCTGGATGGTGTTTCTCTTGAGGCCGAAACAGGTCAACAAATGGCCTAAATTCGTGAATGTACTATGATGATGATATATATTTCCCTTATATTCAATTCCTTTTGATTTATTTTTTGAGAAGGATTTAACTCATCGGACATAAACAATTAATATAAAGAGATTTACAATGGTAGCGTAATTACATAAAAATTAGCTCTACTTATAAGAGTAGAATTTAAAATTGATTCAATAACTGAAACAGTAACATTTAGCCTGGATTTTATTTTTACTAGCTAATACCCGGCGTGAGCTGCTATGTGTAAATAAATGAAAATTAATGTTTTTTATGTTTATTTGAATAAGTCAAAAGAAAAAAAATTATAAACTTATATCGTAATTATTTTCAGATACCCCGTGCTGATCACCCAGCGTTGCCCGGGAATCTACTTACTCGATTTTCTTGGCATAAATGAGCTGAAAGACAAAAATTAATATGTTTCTATCTTTAGTTCAATAAGTATAAGGAAAAATTTATATCGGAATTATTTTTAGATTCCCTGTGCTGATTACCCGGCGTTGCACGGGAATCTACTTACCCCAGTCTTCTTGGCACAAATGAGCTGAAAGACAAAATTGTGTTTTTAGGTTTTGTTGAATAAGTAAATGAAAAAAAAATCTAAATTTATATTGTAATGATTTTTAGATACCCCGTGATGATTACCCGGTATTGCCCCGAGAATCAACTTATCCCGATCTTCTTGGTATAAATGAGCTGAAAGAAAAATTAGTTATTATGGGTTATCCGTAAAAGAATACCCGCCGTGCCCTGCTACGCTTGCCCGGGAATCTACTTATCCCGATCTTCTTGGCAGCAATGAAAGATAAAAATGGTTATTGTGAGTTATCCGTAAAATATAAGCATGTGCTTTCGCGGACTTTTTATAGACTTTTTTAAGATGTTCAATTCTGTGTACATTAATTTTGTGTAGCTACTTGTTATGATTTAGGCAGCGAAAGCCATTTAAGAGCCCAAGATGCACCTTTTTTCACGTTTTTCACTATAAAGGGTGATTTTTAAGGGTGAAGTGGTTGAGTATTGCAATTCTCTTGTAGCCTACAACCTTCCGGGTTTTTTCTTTGTTCATAAATAGCACCGTTATGTATTCCTTTCTTTGCAAAATATCATCTAGTTGTTCTTCTTTATGAGCAATTCCCTGAACGTTCCATGTAGCAAATTTAAAAATATTTTATTTTTTTCATGCATTAGCCTTATTCGTTCGTAAGTCGTCATCATGGTGATCCGTCTGGCTGTTCCTTTTATCAGGCTTGAAAGCAGTTTAATGCCCCACCAACTAGTTGCTAGCAAGTCCAGCGATGGGGTTACCATCTTTAAGCATCTGGACCTGCTTCAATACTGCATTTACTCAGTATTAGTGGGAATGGTTATACCGCCATGACTCGGTCCCCAGAACCTCGTTTGTTAAAACAGGTTGCACCACGAGAAGGTGAGGTTGAGAATTGAGTAGTAGAGGTTATATGAGACACTTCACTACTCCTTGCGGAAACTCCTCAATATTACGTAAAAAGCCACATCACAATAGGATGAACGGTATGGCAGCGTATAAAATACGAACAAACAAGCATTCATTTTTATATGTTGGATTTCGCGATGCTCTTTAAGAAATTAGGTAATTAGCCTCGCAATTTAAATCTAGATGTGAAAGGCCAGACAAATAATGCTCAGAGATTTGTTATTTCAGGCTTAAGATTCTTTTAAGTGCCGAAAATCTGTGATACATATCTATTAGAAACTAGGAGCGAGTATGCTAACCAGTACTCCACGAGGATCGACGAAATAATTAACATATAGGATATTTGGTTAGAATATCTACAGAGATTACCAGAGAGGAGATTCCGAAACAAACATTAAACTAGGCCTACACTAACTAATTAACTCACTGGGACTATCGAACCCTTAGGTTGATGGCCACGCGGACATAAGCACTCCATATATCCATATCCTGGGATAATGGTTTCCAATCATCCCCCGTGTAATATACCTCTTTCAAATCACGGTTATTATTATTTTCCCACCTCATTCTTGGTCTACCAACTGGGCGTTTTCCTTCTGGTTTTCCTACAAGAAGCTTCCATGCAAGTCTTTCATTCCCCATTCGTGCCACATCTCCCGCATATAGCAGTCTACGAGACTTAACTGTTCTTATTATACCTGGTTACCTATACAGATCATGCAGCTCACCATTCACCTGTCTGTTCATCTCTCTTTGGTCCAAACATTTTCCTAAAAACTTTATTCTCAAATACTCCTAATCTTCTCTCCTCCCTTAAAGTAAGAGTCTATGTTTCGCATCCATATAATATAACTGGTAGAATAACAGTTTTATATATTTTGAGTTTCACGTACTTTGAGAGAAATTGGGACAACAAGAATCTCTGTAATGCATATTAGCATGCATTTCGAGAATTGAGCCTATGTTTACTTTTTTTGTGCATATCATTTCTATTTGTAATTATTGTTCCTAGATATTTGAATTCAGCCAATTCTTCAAAATTTCTCTCATATGTTATCAACTGTCCATTATCGTTATATTATAATGCACTTCTATGTGTGAACATATGTCTAGTTTGATTGATGATTACTTCCAGTCCCAATTTCTTAGTGTTACTCAATGTATAATATGTATTGACCCTTACTATCTGCTCACTATAGCTAATAATACTACATCAACAGCACAAACTAGCAGCTTATTAATACTATTGAATTCTAAGCCTTCTTCATCCTCTAAAGATTTGATGGCATGCTCTAGTGCAAAAATTATTTTTTTTTTGCAAATGCCCCAGGTTGTCTTTCGACATTCCTGGTGTTCTCTCCTGGCATGGCGTACCTGTAACCCACTTCTGAGGTTGGTGCGCCTGGAAGGGGGGGTTACGTTGCTCCGATGATATGATGGTTGATGATGATGATGATGATAGTGGTGCGCCAAGAGTCCCTAATCCTAAGCTGAATATGAATGATTTTTGCGATGGCCATATGATTTCGGGGACCGTTTGGGCCTTAAAGTTTTCCTGACATTTGTCTTACAGGCGAGGAAAAACCCCGATAAAAACCTCACCCAGAAAAACTGCCCCGACCGGGGATCGAACCCGGGCCCTCTGCGTGACAAGGCAGCACGCTACCTGGAGACCACAGCGTGCAAAAATGATGGTAGAGCAGCTCTTGATATTGGCATTTTGTTGATGTAGTAAAACTATTGCTTTATATTTCAATCGACAGATAGTGCATGTCGTTGCTTTACTCCATTGTGAATTTCAAAGGTATCCGAAAATTGTTTTCCTACCGCACCCTACTCTTTCATTCAGATACATTCTAATAGGTTAAACTAACTTTTTTACGAATTCCAAACTCTGCTACACACAAAAAGAAAATGTTTATAATCTGAATTCGTTAAAAAAATGGAAAGAAGTCTGTTCAGAAAAGGCTTAGCCTATACAATGAACTGAAGAAGATGACAAATTTTCATATTTTTGTTTTCAGTGATTCTAAAAAAAGCTTAGAATCATGGCGTTGGTTTTATAATTTGTACTGTTCCATAACAAGTAAAAAAAAACTGTAAATCCACTGCCGTCATTTGTCTAAATAAATTCTGAACCTCGACCAAGTTTTTTTATAATTCCCGTGGATCAAAGCAAGTTGGCTCAAGCTGTGGCGTTTGAGACTCGTATTCTAGAGATTGCACATGCCGACTAACCTGAACTCTCACTCTCTCTCTCTCTCTCTCTCTCTCTCTCTCTCTCTCTCACTCTCTCACTCTCTCACTCTCTCTCTGGTTTCCTCTGTCGTGAATGCAAAGCTGGGTTTGAATTTCATTACCAAGGCCATTTTATCGTATTCAGCATATAATAGTAACATTAAAATATAAAAAAAAATAAGTTTTTCTACACAAAACACATGACGCAATAAAAACTCCAAGCCTGCTGGATACATTTAAAGATCCTCGATGCGATATGACACTAGATTTTAATCATAATTAAGTAAAAATTAAATAAAAATACCGTGGATTATCAATTTGTTTTAGTTGCCATGCAAGCATTGAAAAATATAAAACTTTGACTTCAATCTCGACTGAGTCTTTGCTGTGAAAAAAATGTCCTCGAATTTGTTTATGTTTCACGTTATAAATAACAACATTAATAACAATAATAATATTATTATTAGTAGTAGTATTATTTATAATGGTTTAGCTTCTTCTTCTTCTTCTTCTTCACAGTTTAGGCTTCTTTACTAGCCTGTTCCGGCTCCAAATTGCTGCTCTTTCCATCTTTTCTTTGGTCTTCCCAAACTTCTTCTTCCTCGTGGTGAATAGCTATATGCTGCGTTTGGTATTCTATTCTCAGTCATCCTTGCCAAGTGTACTTTCCAGTTTGTTCAGTATTTCTCTATTGTTGTGTTTAGTTCCTCTACTTTAAGTTGTTGTCTTACTTCTGTGTTATATATTTTGTCTGTTCTTTGATATCCTGCTATTGGTCTGAGGAATCTCACTTCAGCAGCTTGTATTCTGGCAGATTGTTGTGCTGTCACTGTCCATGTTTCGGATCCATAAGTAATAATAGGCACTGCCATTGTTTTGTATAATTTCATTATAGAGTCTTTCCTAGCTTTATTTTTCAAAGTTCTTTTTAGTGTTCCTGTTATATAATTAAACTTACTTAGTTTGTTATTTATATCTGTTTCCGCTGTGTATGATATTTAGCAACCTAGGAAGTTATATCTTACCACTTGTTCTATTGGTTTATTTTATAATATTATATTTTTCCGAACTGGTTGAGCGCCCTTGAAGGCCATTGTAACATTATAATGATTTAGCTACAGTGTTAATTAGTGTGATAATTGGCGTGTGTGTGCGTGTGTGTTTGTGTTTGTTAGTTTGTGTGTATTAAAAATACCTTGACCACAATTTTTTTTGCTTCGTATTCCGGGCTAGGCGGATATATGATTCTTCTTCTTCTTAAACTTAATTTGTAGGATTTTCATCCTGTTTATTTCCAAAATCACTCCTCGGAGGAAGACGTACTGGATGTGCATTCACTGTCTATCCATCTCTTGGCTGGTCTTCCTCTTGTTCTTCTCCCATCCATTGGTCTATCTTCTTTAGATCTTTTTTTTTGCAAGCCGGTTTTCTTCCATTCTTTCTATATGACCCTTCCAATATTTTCATCTATCTGTAATAAATTTGGTTATGTCGTGAATATGGCATTTGTCCCTAATTTCTGTGTTGTGTATTTTATCAAATAATGTTTTCACCTGAATAGTTCATAAGATTTTCATTTCGCATGTGCTTATTATTTGTTTAGTTTTTGTTGTA
Organism: Diploptera punctata; assembly: GCA_030220185.1. Taxonomy (NCBI): domain Eukaryota; kingdom Metazoa; phylum Arthropoda; class Insecta; order Blattodea; family Blaberidae; genus Diploptera; species Diploptera punctata. The sequence goes on from JASPKZ010002704.1 coordinate 65,184, forward strand.
TCAGCTCTAGTTTCTGGCCATATACGATAACTGGTCCAACTATCATTTTGTATATGCGGGTTTTGCTTTCTATTGACATATGTTTGTTGCGCCAAATTAAATCTTTCATAGATCCTGATATTTGTGCTGCTTTATCAGCTTGTTTCTTTACTCCTTTTATTAAATTTTTAGTGTTTGTTATTAATACACCTAAATAATTAAATTCTGACACTTGTTCTATAATTTTTCTTTCCACTTATAATTTGCATCTTACTGGTTCTTTTGATATTGTTAAGCATTTTGTCTTATTCATGTTAATTTCCATATTGTATTTTTTGGCATTTATATTAAATTTATGTAAAGATCTTTGTAAATTATCTTCAGATTCTGAAAGGAGAACGACATCATCTGCGTAACATATTAAGTGAAATCTAGTGTTTCCCATTTTATAACCCAAACGTGGTGGTATGTTTTCAATAATTTTATCCTTTATAATATTAAATAAGAAGGGACTTAAAAAGAGTCACCTTGCCTGATGCCCTTTGTGAGCGTTATTTCTTCAGTTTGCTGTTCTTTTACTTTGATTACTGTTTTGCAGTGTGTATTAATTGATATTATTGCTCTAATCAGTTCATTAGGAATTACGATATGATTCGTATGGTCTAATTTGAATTAAACACCATTTCAGCAGACCACTTTATGTAGTTGTTTTCTATTAGTATTTGCGTTTATAGAGAAATTTCCTACCTGAGATATTTGAGATTACCTTTCCCCTAAAAACTTCTAGATCCTGATTATTGAAATAATCTCTCAAGACTCGTTATCAAATATTATAATCAATAGACGGAGGGACTTGAGTAAGACATCCTCTCTACCCATACTCCACCGAACAGAACAGTATCTGAAATGTTTAACCTATGGAATATTGAATCTTGATTTGGATATTTCAGTTCTCACTTAACGAACACTATCTCGTAATCTTCGACTATTTAACTCATGCCCCAAATGGGAGTCAATGACCAATCACGTTTCAATGATTTCTGTTTTACAGCCAATCACAGTCGTGTTTCACCAAATATTTATCAATGTTAAATTTACCATATTAAAGAAAGCTCCTCCTTTTTAATATTCTGAACAAGTCTGACCATTATTTTGCAGTGACTGATACTATAAGAAATACGGCTACCAGATTGTATATATAGTGCATGGATGTCAACACATAGCGCTCGCAGGAGTTAATATAACAATACTTGTGGCAATTGATTATACCACCAAAATAAGAAACCACTGTTTGCACTTTCTTAAATGTATTTTTTTCCCAGGTAATAATCCAGAAAAATATAATTGTCATATTTACATCATACGACATCAGAAATGAATTAATATACAGTTTGATTGGCTTTCGATTTTTTCTCCACTAGAGAAGATTCTTCATGGAATGGTGGCGTTGACCGACTGTTTGTCAAGTAGAATAGTATGATCTGGGGTCGCAGTGATAACCCAAAGAAGCAGAATGAAGCGTACCTATCGCTTCTCATTTGCTTTCACATCAGGGCCGTTTTTACATTAAATATATAAATATTTAAAAATATTTATAGTTAAATAATGATGTGACTGAGTAAACAGGCTTAACTTTTATTCGTGAAAATAGTCCTAACAAATGCCACTCTTCATGCCCAATGAATATCTGACGCTAAATACAACACCTCACTTATTCGTGAGTACAGATTAAATTTTATCGATAATTTGGAAATCACTCGTGGCATTGCTTATGATAAACCTGAGAATCGGGTCCCATTCTGGTGATTTATTCGATTCTCTAACTTTTACTTAATTCCTCATGGACATCCATCTATAGTGATTCTGTCCGATGCAAGTCTTTCACTGCAATCATAGCATTTTCATGCTATGCTTTGCAGCTCTACTAGGGAATTATAGGTGTGGTAGCTTCCCGTTGCTTTCCACACCGGTTAAGGATGATGATGATGATGATAAGGATGATGATGATGACCGGATGATTTTCAGGGACCGTTGGGCCGTAAGCCTCCTGACATTTGTCTTACAGGTGAGGAAAAACCCCAAAAAACCTCACCCAGGAGCCTGTCCCGACCGGGAATCGAACCCGGGCCCGCTGCGTGACAAGGCAGCACGCTACCTCGAGACCACAGCGGTGGACCTCATGAACATAATTGATGATAATTACAAATCACTAAGTTTTTTCAAATAGGTTTTGTTCCGAATTTTTCTTAAATTACTCCACAATTGAGAAAAGACCTCTGAGAAAATACAATTAGGGAATGCAATCTGAAAGGGAGTAGAAGCTGTGCCTGTTATGTAAAAGTGAACTTTGATATCGCTCGATTAGTGGTTGATATATTTTTATATGCTATTATTTTATCTAACGACGATGTTTAACGGTTAAGATTATTAGCTTCAAAATTTAAATCGGGGCGAAAAAGGGTCCAAAATTTTTGCTCAAAGAACTCTTTTAAGCTTAGATTACACTGGTCAATATGATTTTTGTCTCATGAGTACCAATAGTTGTACTTAATGCAGTTTTTTTATCGTCTTTTAAAATATGTATTCGGAATTTCTCCATCACCCACAGCTTATTTTTATTACAATTTCAATTAATGAATTTAAATAATTATTTTTTAATAAACTAAGATTTCTTCCCGGAAAATCTTGACACAGTGAGCGATGGGCACAGGGAACACTTTCATCAGGTGATTTCAGCTATGGAAAAGAGATATCAAGGCAAATGGAATCCTAATATTCTGGCCGATTATTGTTGGACCATCAAGAGGGATTCTCCATAGGCAAAATATAGCAGAAAATCGTCATTTCTTACTTTCTAGGTGATCCGAACGTTCGAATATTGTGTAGTTACGAATGTAGAAAATATTAAAGTGTTTGAAATTTAAAAAAAATCCTGTCTCTCGGAAACCTTGCGCCATGGAGAAAAACCGATATCATATTTGAATTCAGGAGAAAAAATACTATCAGAATCACATATTTTTCTTTCTGAGACAAAAAAGAAAGTTTATTTTTTGTGTTGCTCAGTGTTATTTTAAGTTCTATAAACGTATGCGATCCTTGGCCTTAATTTCCTTCCGATGGAACCTATACTCAGGAATTTTACCCTCTCAAAAAAATCAATCGATTCCAGTTAGTATTAAATCCGCGAACCTTGTATCCAGAGGTGAGCATAACTGCTAATCCATCGTGACTGGGCGGTCTCTCTGTTTAAATAATGATCCAAGCAAACAGTTTTTATCATTCAGTTCTGCAACATTCAGGAAAATAATATATGTTACGGTAACATAAATTTCAGAGAGTTATTTAACTTTTTTATTAAAATGGAATCCACAATTTTATGGCTTGCATGCAGGTGCCATGATGTGTTATTGCGAAACGTGTATAAAGTTCAGTGAGTGAAAAAAAGGCAGGTATTTCCACACCTGGGTGGAGTTACTTACTCAAGTGTAACTGTAGAAAGCATTCTAAGACAAAATAAGTTCATTTTTTGTATACGTAGTTATGCTTATAGGACTACAATTAAAGGAAAGATCGATTGCTTTAATTTAACATTGATATATTGCTACTAAATTTTATTACAGTTCTTTACAACCTTGTTCCCCAGAAGTGTAATGCAGATTCTTAAAAAATGAAGTGATACAATAAAGATTAGCGATAATAAACATATAAAATGCAAAAAGAAAGTAGGAGATTGTACAGAAAAATTAAGAATAATAGGTGAGCCGAAGAATTAACGACAAATGAAATAGAGATAGCCAAATGCGTGTCAGTTATAATTTATAAAATATCCATCCACATTAATTCTGCCCGAAGGTGGGTCCTTCACTGCAATCATAGCATTTTCATGCTATGTTTGCAGCTTTACTAGGGAATTGTAGGTGTGGTAGCTTCCCGTTGCTTTCCACACCGGTGAAGGATGATTATGATGATGATGATAAGGAGGATGATGATGGTCATATGATTTTGGGGACCGTTTGGGCCTTATATAAAGTTTTCCTGACATTTGTCTTACAGGTGAGGAAAAACCCCGATAATAACCTCACTCAGAAAAACTGTCCCGACCGGGGATCGAACCCGGGTCCGCTGGGTGACGAGGAAGAACGCTACCTCGAGACTACATAAATGTTCGATTTCTTGTGTAAAGTGTAATGGATTTGTGGGCTGATCAATAATTTATATAATTATTAATTGAAAGCTACCTCGAAAAGGTTTTTTTTTGTTTAATGCCACCAGGTTGTCTTTATGACATTTCTGGCTTTCTCCCATGGAATTGGCAGAATTGCAATCCATTTCTTTGCTTGAGGCACCTGGAAGGCGGAGTTACGTTACCCCGATGATGTGATGGGCGATAAATGATAATGAAGCGCCAGGAGAGTTCTTAAACCTAAACTTAACCTAAATTCCAAACCATGGTCAACCTCAGGAATAATTCCCGTTAAGGAAACATTCCTTTGGTTTGACTGGGAATCGAACCCGGGACCTCATGAACAGTAGTCAGGAACGCTGACCACTAGCCCATGAGGCTGGTCACCTCGAAAAATGTGTAACCATCAATTTCTGGGAAGGTGATTTTAAGGTGCTAAATTGAATGGCTATATTCATTATTATTTATATAACCTTCCCCAATGCACTTAGTAAATATGTAATTGGTATAATTTACCTCTCGATTGAGATCGTCTGTAAGTGTTCCACTTGAAAGACACACAGAATTGTTGATGAAACTTTTATTGGAGGGAGGTATTTAATTCTTTGGTACCTTTGTCGAAAGAGTAAAATTTTCCGGAGGTAAAATAGTCCGCCATTCAGTTCTCCGGGCGGGGAATACTTCAAGAAATCCATGCAAAAAAAAAAAAGAGAGAGAGAGAGAGAGAGAGAGATACTTAAAATTTCTGTTAAGGATAACCGGGGTGGAATCTAAAAAAAAATCACAATTATTTTTAAAAGAATCTCATCTGATCACTCTAAATTAATAACGAATGTGTTCATAAATGTTCAATAAAAGTTAGTTTTATCCCTTTGTTATAAATATATTCCGAGGAAACATGCACTTTATAAGCAGTATATACTTGACGAAATAAAGCTTTCCGGATCATCTCCTGTGAATAACCAAACCCGCTACAATGACAGTTATTTATGTAAACTTAAATTTGAGTACTCCTGAGAAAATAAAAATAATTATTCCTCAACATAACTCTTTTGTAACAAAGTTTGTGTGAAGATCTTCAGAATTTAAATTAGAATTGCATTAAGGGCTGCTGACTTTACTCATAAAAGAACCTAAGCTTGAATAAAGAGGTGTCTGTGCAAAAGTCACTGACCGTTGACCATTGAAGTTATACCATAGTTATCCACTAGGTGTCTCGCTGAGACTATGTACGACCCCATATCACTCGTTAATTTCTATGTACAAACATGCGTAATTAAATTAACTTGGTTGAAATACTCCCACTAGAGAGCGCCCTAATCCCCACACGGAGAATTACGGGGTGTATAGAGATACAAGCGGAAATACAGTATACATTTGTAGAGAAAATTAAATACCTAACTAATTCATTAATTGGTTTTAAAAATATTAATAATAATTCATTGCGGTGAAATATTAGACTGCAAGAGGGATGTGTAGTTATATTTCAGTTTAGAAACATCTCTTTAATTTTGTTATTGTTAACTAATTTTTAAGTTGAGTTTAATATAAATAATGAGCTTATTATACATTTTTATAAGTAATTTATATTGTAAAAAGTTGTGGATTTAAAGTTGATTAATAATTTAAGTACGGTATCTAAGCAGAATTTACCGAATTTTCCCGTCTTAGTATTACCTTGGTTTCCTATAGATGTCAGTATGAGGCGGAACGCTGACCACGGACCACTCAAATGACATCTATCAAGTGTAACTAAATTAGTATGGTTCAAATTCTTCCCTGTAGGGGGGGAGAGCGCCTAAATCTCTGTTAAGGGAAACATGGGCTTACAAGTTACAAGAAGATGTGAAAATTGTACTTTGTCTATTTTTCATAGGTGACAACAAAAGTTGAGGGAGAGGCCCAAACAACCCAGTATTAAAAATAATTATAAAACTAAAAAAATTGCAGTGATTAACGTTTTTACCTTTAGTAAGCAGTCTACTATGTCACTAAAAATATACAAGAATATCACTGTTAAATTGAATGCGTTTATTGTTTTAACTACAAAGATCATTGCTGTTATATGTTATTTTCCCGACATTTTTTTTAATAAATTCTTATACACATGACAATTTAGTGGCATAATTTAATAATTTACACAATCTTCTCTTATGAGTCCAATCCAGAAATGCTTTTGCGACCGAGAAAATCACGAAAGATACGTCTGTCCGATTGTCGGGTTCTTAAATATGAACCCAAGGACGTTCCGAATTTCTACCGCCTTAGTTGAGTTTCTCGGTAACTTATATTATGATTGGATCAGAAAGTGACAATTACAGTTTGATTTTGGTAAGTTCTTGAAGGGTGAGGCGAAGAGGGACATCTCTCTGGTCGATGAGCGAGCGCGTGCTTGCGAACCAATCAGCTTCCAGAGTGGAAAGAGAGGGAACGCTGGTAGTGGACTGCTTCAGTAGCGTGCCACAGTTGGTTGCATGCAGAGGGGGGCAGAAACACGCGGACCGGGGGGCCTCTTCCAATCCCCTAAAAAATTGTGGATAAGATGTTGGGACCCAGTGATATATTCCGTTTCCGCAGTTTATTTAACTGTGATTCAGTGGTAATCGCCGTCCGTGTGGTGTTGGTGGTGATTTTGGTGCTTTTGAAAGTGTTTCCTTCACCTATAGTGCATACCTCCCAACTTTGCACCCTCGGATGACAACGAACTGGTTAAAATAAAGTTGTATAATAAAGAAAAGCCCGTCTTGATAACTTTAAAATAAGTGTTTTTATATTGTGGCGTGTTCTCAAGTTATTTAAAACGACAAAAAAAAAGTTACTCATCTGTCAATCTTCGAGCAATTCTTACCATCTGTTCAAACTCTCGTTCTAATGTTTACTATAAATTCGCATTTTATTTATTTTTCTGCAGTTGGCAATCATTCAGAGTCTGCTATTTTTTATTGTTGATGTTGTTGGGCTGTGTTTTATAAACGCAATAACCAGCAGGCTCTTCTTATTCTGTGATTTTACAACAAATAACAATTTTCCTCCAAACGAAAACATTAAACACTAAACTTTCTAACTTTTTGCTCAATTGGTAAATGTATTCTGCATTTGTTTGAGATAGCAATAATAACTTGTTATTCATTTGTTTTGTTTCTCTTATCTATACAATATAAAGAATGCTAGCAATTCTGGAATAAAAATTCTTCTTACTCCACTCGAAACTAGGTACTGTAATCAAAAGTTACCTTAAAGGTGGAAAACCCAATTTCATAATAGATTTCTTGATTGAATAATATTTCTGCGTATTATTAGTGCTCTGCTATATATATTTACATTCAAAGCCAACTTTAGTTGTATACAGTTATTTTTTTTATTTGAAGAAATGTTGCCGAGCTAAATGGAAAAAATGGATAGAAAAATATTATGTGGCCCTAGTTACTATGAAACGGTTTTAAACCAAAAGAAATACAGAATAGGTTATAATATTCTATATCTTTCGTGAGAACCTCAAACAGTTACGAAACAAAACGTTCGATACTCTAAAATGGCGGAGGAATAATAATGAAATATCAATTTTATGATTGTAATTTTTCCTAGATAATCAATAATCACAATGAGTTTTAAAATTTCAAAATTTTATATACGATGTTAAAAAATAAATCGTAGAAACTGAAATACTTCATATTTGAACATTGTTTAAAAATAAATACAATCGTGTGTTTGAAGAAACAATTGAAATGGGAAGATAGTGTATATGTTACTTTCAGGCGTGGTGTATTGTTACCACAATTGTGGGAAAACATTTGTAACACCAGAATCAGCCAAGGGGGTGAAAGGAGATATAAAACACATTTTCTTCAAATGTTTTGTGTCGTTATGGCATCAGGGATGAATCGCTCAGAGCAGGAACAGTTGTACAGGCAATCCAGGGAAGTTATCATCAAGGCTTCTTCATCTAGAGAAAAATTAGGCGGAGTTCATCCACATCGCCATCAAAACCAAAGCTCTGGAGGTGACGATTTGGTGCTTAGCGTTCTCAAATCTCCCATTGTGTCAACTTGCCCGAGCTATCACGATGATCAACGTAACAATCACCAAGGCACAACTTCTTCCGATGATGATGGAGTCTTTGAAGACCAAGAACTTGAAGAAACCAGAAGGTTAAAATCAAGTGGTGACGAAGTTGAAGATAACTCTGAACCTCGGGCTGAACCCGAACCTACAAGCAGGTTCAACTTCTTCGGAGAACAGTTACGAAGATTCAGAAACCCAAGAGGCCCTAGGTTCGGTGAAGCACATCATAAAAGAGTACCTACACCAATAAAGAAAAGAAGACATAGATATGTAAATGATTCTTCGAGATATGGAAGGACTAAAAGTGAAGATCTTGAAGATGATGAAATAGATGTGGAATTAGACGATGAAGTCACTACTGTCGATGGGGTCGAGACCGTTCCTGGTGGGGCGGTTGTTAAAAGGGGTTCTGGGCATTCAGGGAGAGGACCACCGGGAGTGCCGGATCCATATTATCCTATATATTTACCTATCGATCAAGCGTTTAAGGCAAAGTATGTGTTCCATCACAAGAAAGGAAAGACTTTTCAAGAAAGAGTATATGTGTTCCTCGAGCATCCAGGGGGATGGTTATGCTTCGTCTACCACTTCACAGTGTAAGTATTCGCATTTATCATTTTTAATTCTAATAAGACTGTTAGGCTGGTAATTGACAATTGATTAACACATTTTGGCCCGTAAAGAAGAAATTGAAATATTTCTACCATTACTTGGTTTTAGATGTGTCTTTATTGTCTTGCTCTATTGATGACAATATAAACACATTTTCCGCAACCGTTAAATGTGACAAGCTTTATTTCTATTCTGGTTTGTTGGTAACACATATTCAGTTTTCCCAATATAACATAGAATTTATAAAAATTAACATTTGTTAAAATTACATGTAATATAGTATTATTTTCTTTTAAACTGGAGTAATTTAACTTGTTGAACATTAATAGGAGTTAAATGTATATTTTTAAACTGTAAAACTGTGGTCAAGTATGAAAATAATGTATTTTATACTACTTCTTCTCCATCATAGATTAACATATCGAATTATAGGTACTTCCATTTTCCCCTCGCCGTCTGGGCCTTATAGTGGGACGACACATATTTTATTCTATAAATTTAAAAATTACTAACTAATTCTTCAGTGAAAGCTGTATTCTCAATTATCATAAGTAATGCCACGAGTGATTTCCAATTTATCTAGAGGATTTGGAAATCAAGAGTGACATTTGTTAGGACTATTTAACAAATAAAATTATGCTGTTTACTCTAAAGTCATTATTTAAATACAGTTACCGGTATTTTAAAATATGGATATATAATTTAAACAGCGATTTTTGAAAACAAATCTGTGTATATTCACTGTAACTTGATCATATTATGTATTGCCAAATAGGATTGCAATATTGTAAGAATACATCCTAGTGGAGAAATAATTAAACACTTAAAACTGTATATTATAATTAGAGTTCGGACTTCATTGTCTTTTCATTGCCGTTTCGCTTTCAAACAGTTGACTACACAGGTAGTTAGTACTGCCCCGTGCGCAGTGCCACAGTCATTGGCGTCTTTGCTGTGCTGCTACAAGTATAGTATGCAGTCAAGTCATAATACCAATCGCCACGATCTGATGATTACAACATGCCGAAAACAAATACACAGAAGATGAATTCACTTGTACGTGAGTACGGCCCTGAGTATTTTTGCCTAAAAGAAGATAAAATATTTAGTAAATTGTGTAATGTAGAGTTGAAGGGGGATAGAAGAATTTTTATCATACTTTGATTTCAGGATAAGCGCCTAAGAGACATTTTTAACGCTGGCGAAACAGGACTTTTTTCGGGCGTTACCGTGGAAGTCACGTTACATACTACACTTCACTTTTCAAAGGCAGCGGAACTACAATTAATCCAAAATACTTAAAAAAGACGGTACTCTGTAATCGAAGATTATTAATGTTTTAGTTTTTTAATGGAAAAAAAAATGGTCCTATGCGGTTCCCCTTTGAACACGTTTTACTGTATTATGTACAGTGTACATACATTTTTTTGTGTTACCTCTTTATTTAAAACTGTATGAAGAAAATAATTGTGCAGAAATAATTAACTCGTTATTTTTTGTAATACTGTATGCAGCATTGTATTTATAGATGCAGGAAGAGAATTTATGTACGGAAATTATAAATTTCTTTAACTGTTGTTGTACTGTAGCGTTTAATTTAAAAACATAGAAAATATTTTACGCAAAAAAATAAACTTGTAATCCACAATTAGCTACTTATTTCATTACCCGCCTGTAGGCTACCTCCTATAAACAGTACAGCACAGCACAAATTCCATACTAGTCAGACTGGTGTTACTACACCCCCTACCACTCTCTCATCAAGCAATAATATGTATAGTAAGAGTACAATTATCTACCTTCATGTCCGAGCCCTATTATAATCATCATTTTAGGTTATTAATTTATTTTTTATAACAACTCAGTAAAATCAAGGAATCTGTTATTTGTTATTTCAATGTATATGTTGGAGAAAAATAATGCTCTGAGCTGTTCAGAATTTTAAAAACGTGCAGCTTCCTTTATCACAAAAGCAGGAGCTGATAAAGAGAAATCGATAAAGAGCGGGGTGAAACATGACATTTATTGGTTGTAAAACAAAATTCATTGAAACGTGATTCGTCATTGATTACCATTTGGGGCATGAGTTAAATAGTCCGTAAAATCCACCGACATTAGCTGGGATAGAAGTCACGATATTGGGAACAGGAAAATGTGCACCTTGAGTCTACTCAAATGCTCGTATATTTGAAATCGGTACAAGAATTGCAGTCTGGTAGCACAGAGGACAAAGCGTATGCTGGATTTTTTAGACAGCGTAGAGGATGGAGATTTTCTTCGCTCACTCGAGATCGGACTGACCTGTATCCACATAGCTTCTTATAATTTGAGTACTAGGAAATGTCATGGCTGGCGCGCTGTTGAATAAGAATAATGAATCCTTCGTTCGCGGCCAGCTTGGGTTTTCCTAATTTCGTTGACAAGGCATATCTTTACCTTACCCCGATGATTAAAAACAAACAAAAATAGTATATTCCAATGCAAGGTAAGGATGTGGTTTTTAATTCCCGAGATTCTGTAAAACACTTAAAAAATATGTGATGTACATTATTTTTTTTGCACGATGGTGTTTTCAAAATAAGAAAAATAACATCTTTGTTGGAAATATATGCGTCATTATAAACAATTGACTGACGTTAGCAGTCCGGCCAATGTATATACAGTAAATGCCGAAAATAATATAGTTCAGACTACAACAGGCTGTGACACCAATCAGGCATAAAGTATCGGCAAGTACGAATTTATTATTTTATATAGTTTCAAATAAAGTTCAGTTCATTTAAAATACAGTGATTTGTTTCGTATAATGTATATTAACACTACCTTTTGTATATACGTTGTACGTAGTGTACATGAAGGGCAGTGGTTTTACTTCCCGCTAGGTAATTTGTAATATTACAGTATAGTTATTTCGAGGTTGGCAACTCCGAAATTTAGGAAATTAAACTTTCAGTCATAGTCGCCTTTCCTGTAAATACGACAGAACGCATTATCGTGCAAAAATTAACATTTTTTTTTTGCAAATGCCCCAGGTTGTCTTTTGACATTTCTGGTGTTCTATCCTGGCATGGCGTACTTGTAACCCACTTCTGAGGTTAGGGCGCCTGGAAGGCGGGTTACATTATTGCCTTATTTTCTATCAGTTTTTCTTGAAACTCTTGAAGATCTTTGGTCGAATCGCATCTAAAATATTTGGGTGTGTACCGATAGGCTGACATGTATGTCTAGTTAGTGTTGCCTGCATTCGTGTGTCTTGTGGAATTTAAGTTATATTTAAATTTAAATTAATTAAATAGTTATAATTGGTGAAACGGATTGTGACAATTAAATTCTAACCCACAATAAATGTTTATTATTAAGGAAAACTACATAAAATCCATTTCAGTTTGTTCTAAATCAGCATTTGAATTCAAGATATTCTCAATAGAATTCCCAAATGCTCTCGTCCCGAGCGAACTCATTAATGAATATTTTATCTATAAACATCATTATTAATGTCTCTTTAACAATTATGCATTAAATATCGTTCTCGTGAAACTGGGTTTAAATAAATTGTTTATTTTATTTCCTCTGAACAAAGTGTTTCAGTAAAGTCTCAATGCTATCGTCCAAGCCAACTGGAACGTTAATACTGGATAATATTGAGTATTAAATATGTACATACAGGTGCGGTATAAGTCAGTAAACCACTGCACGTGGTTATAAGGAAAAAAATCAGATTGGTTGAAACTGGGGTTTGAATATGGGACCTTCAGAATACAATCTCAAACACTACTGCTTAGTAGTGTTTGAGATTACATTCTGAAGGTCCTTTATTCAAACTCCAGTCTCAACCAATCTGATTTTTTTCTTTGCAACCGTGTGGAGTGGTTAAGTGACTTATGCCACGCCCTGTATGTTGATATCTCATCGAAAATAAGTGGTCAAATATTGAACTCTTGAAAGTTTAAAGAAATTGTTACATTAACCTTTCCTGAGCAAACTTTTTCTGTAAAGGATAAATCAAATCTGTAATTGCATATTTGGGTAGTTTTTTGGTTGACAGAATTTCGATTGCTGCTTTTGTGTTTGTGTGTGTGTTTGACTTTTAATTAAATCGGAAATTGCATCACTCAATCCGTTGTCACGTGACGTAATTGCTGGTCAAAGCCTAATTAGTTTTTAATTACCTTGATTCGTTTATTAAATGTAATGTGATAAAAAGAGATTTATATCCTGTGACATAATAACTGTATTCAAAATCTAGACAATATATCTATCAATTTATTTCTTATAACATTCTTAATATTTTTCCCATGAATATCATTTTGAGATGCTTTGAAATCTTCAGTTCTTTATGTTGTACAGAATTTTCGGAAGAAACTGTACACTAGATTGCAGTATGTATGTATGTTTGTATTTACAAATTCATTACAAATCATCTTAGGCCTATCAAAATACATTTCAAACACAAAATAGAAATCCACAGCCTAATGGTCAAACCGAAGATCCTATATCCTATATAAACTTGGATGTTAATTTCTTCTTCTTCCTTCCAAGTATTAGGCCAAGGCCTATTACGATCCTATAGAAAATTTTCCCTCCAGCGTTTGAGGGAAATTCTCGTATAAGACTTGAAAGCATAATAATAGTCCCTTCGATTGGTTGCTGGCCAAAGGAAGGCAAGACCAGTGATGGGGCTGCCATCTTATAGCCTCTGGTCAGGCTTTTCTGGAGAAGAAAAGAAAATAAAGGAAAGAAGAAATGGAAGAAAGGAAAGACTCCCTAGCCCTCGGATGCCCTAATAGCGTTGGGGTCGAAAAAAAAAGAGTTAACCAAGAGAGGTTAGATAGTAAAGTTAAAAGAGTGCAAAACGCAAGTAAGTGGAAGAAATGTTTTGCACAGCGTGGGCACCTTGTGGTCGCCATCCACATATCCCCTAGATGAGGACCCCTGAAGGGTGGATGTTAATTTAATTTTTAAAAATAAATTTTACTTCGAGACAATTGGTGATTTATGGGTGTACACCTATAGGATGGTTTTTATCTGTTATTGCTTGTATTCACGTGTATTATTCAAAACTAGGTGTTATTAATTATAATCAATTATGAAGCGGTCATTAATGCTGAAGTGATCGTGGAAACGAAATTTCAAACTAGCATTTGTCTTTACGACTGAAAAACCTCAGAAAAGAAAAACTGGTTGATCGGGCTCTGGTTTTGATCTCGGAACCTCCCAATCACGAACCTCAAACGTTAAACTTTATCAAATTTATAATATTAAATCTCATTAATTTGACGATGCTATGCATCAACCGGCTATGCACCATTTAAAAAAAAGAAGAGATTTTAATGTCATCTGTTGCACTGGCTCATGAAGTAAGTGTAAGCACACTTTTAGCATCAAGCATTTAGATAAAGCCCCATTATTACTGAAAATTGTAAACGTCATCGTCCAATCAGATATTCTATGGTTTGCAAAAAACTGCTATGAAACCAGATCTTCATAAATGCTAATCTAAAATTTGCATCATGTAGCTAAGCGCGAAATTTTCCCACTCTTAAATTGTTGATGGATAACTGCCAAATAAGGAAAATGATTTCCGATCCGATTGAGAGTCTTTCCACTTTTCAGCGGTTGCCCTTTTACCAGCCGGCTGCTGGCCCTTCACATCCACATGTGTTAATCACAGAGGTAGATGATCAACAGCCAGTGTAGGGGTGACATGTGGTTAGCATGTCGAGTCCCCCAGCCGTTATAGCTGGTTCCTCAACCTGGAGCCGCTACTTATTGTAGCTACCCAATTGCCTCACGATGCTGGGTGGGCACCGGTCCCATACTGGTCGAAATACCATGAGAAATTTTTCTTCCCCCATGGAGACTCGAACCAGCGCAAGTACCGTAGTTCTGCGCCAAGGCTTCCTACCTTAACCGCTCGGCTACGGCGCGGGACAAAATGATTTCCAATATCCAAAATTGTTAGTTTGGCGATTCAACTACAAATAGTGAAGATCTGGTCTTATCTGATTTAACTTTTTAAAACGGTATCTTTTGTCGGAAACTTACATTAATTTGTACATAAGCCTGTTGATGCATAACGCCGTTCAATAATGCAAAATGAAATACGTATAAACGTAAAGTTAAACTTGAGTAAGTGAGCAGAAGAAGGAAATAATATGAGAGAATAATATTAAATTATTAATGTGAGGAGTCCAGCGCAGTAGCAAAATGATTTAGCGCAGAACTACAGGACTCGCGCTGGTTCGGGTCTGCATGAGGGAAGAAATGTTCTCATGGAATTTCGGCCAGCATCGGACCGGTGCCCACCCAGCATCGTGAGGCATTTGTAGCTATAATAAATATCGGTGCACAAAGAAATTAAACATAGGCTCAATTCTGGAAATGCATGTTATTATGCATTGCAGAGACTTTTGATGTCCCAACTCCTTTAAAAAAAAAGTTAAGCTGAAAATATATAAAACTATTATTCTACCAGTTATATTATATGGGTGCGAAACATGGACTCTTACTTTAAGGGAGGAAAGGATATTAACTAGTAATCTGAGAAATAAAGCTTCTCTAGGAAACCAAATTTGGACGCAAAGATAGAGGAACAGACAGGTGAATGGAGAAGAATACAAAAATAATGAGCTACATGGTCTTTATAGGAAGCCAGATATAATAAGAACAGTTAAGTCTCGTAGACTGCGATGGGCAGGACACGTTGCACGTATGGGGAATGAAAGATTTGCATGGAAGCTTCTTGTAGGAAAGCCAGAGGGAAAACGCCCAGTTGGTAGACCAAGAATGAGGTGGGAGAACAACATTAACTATGATTTGAGGGAAGTAGATTATACAGGGAATGATTGGAAAGCATTAGCTCAGGATAGGGATGTATGGAGATCTTATGTCCGCGCGGCCATGAACCAACGGGTTCGATAGTGCCAGTGAGTAAGTAAGTAATAAATATCGGTTCCAGATTGAGAAAACCAGCTATAACGGCTGAGGAGCTCAACATGCTTGCCACACATCAACCCTACACTAGCTGTGATTAACACATGAGGATGTGAGGCCAGCAGCCGGATAGTAGATCTAGCCCTGTCGCGCCATGGAACTTGTTTTTATTAATGTGAGAATTATTGCTGAAATATATTGTTGCAATAAAATTCCACCCAACGTTGGTCTTCAGAATTTAAGAAAACCACAGGAAATTCATCTGAATGAAGCTGATCGGTACTGGGATCTGAACTTGTATCTATTGCATAGGCTTGGTAATAAGTCCGTTAAAAAATTGGAGTGATGTAGTGTCGTGGTGAAATAATGTAATTACAACATTGTAAATACAAGACCAGGTTTCCGGGAAATGTTAATTTGAGATAAACCAGAGCTATAGATGTGGTGAAACTGAAAGCAGTATTCCATACGGAAAATTATCAGAATATTCTTATATAAAATGTCTGTCAGAATGTGGTATTTCTGACTCATACTGAGGAGATTCTGTCTTCAAACTCCCGAACCTAAATCTTCATAGCCATTTTTCATGATATCTCTGTCGTTAAGACAATTGCTTGGTTGTAATTCCATTAGTACGATACATTTCACAATTGGACGATGTTATGCATCAACCAGATAAGTGCAATTTAAAAAGTGGAGATTTTGATGCCATCTTTTGCACTGGTTCATGATGTAAGTGTACGCACACTTTTAGCGCCAAATCTGTAAATATAGCTTTATTATTAAAGAAAAATGTAAACGCTATTAGTCATATCAGAGATTCTGTATTTTGCAACAAACGAGTGTGGAACCAGATCTTCAGAACGGGAATCTAAACTTTGCATTATGCAGTCTAAAGCGCTAAATGTTCCCGCTCTTAGATTGTTCACGCATAACTATCAAATAGGAAAATGACTTGCAATATCCAGTATAGTCAGTTTGGCGCTACAATAAATAGTGAAGATTGACTTAAATTTTAAACGTGTTTTCTCGAAACGTACATAATGACGCATAGCCGCTTAATGCATAACGCTGTTCAATTAACGGTCTCTTATATCAGTTGCTTTTTCAGAAGACAAACGTAGTTATACTCTCTTAGGATATAGGCTACACAAAAATCGTAGACGCGACAACATAAGAAATTCTAACCTCCTAAAATAGTGGTAGAAAAGCATCCGTTCAAACGGTAGTTTCTGGGTCCGCATTTAGGAAGTTGAGATTTCAAACTCTATGTCAGTTACACTAACAAGGGAACTGTCAACAATTGCATGTCAAAACCTACCTTGAAATTTCTCCCAGAGAAGCGTTCTGATATACCGTACCAAGGCCGTGTCCAAAAAGATATCTGCCGTTTTTAACTGTAAGGTACAGAAATCGAAGCCATAAACCAGCAATGTCATTCCAGTGTGCGGAATAGATGGACTCCCTGCGGCGCGAACTGCAGGTAGTGGGGATTATTCAATCTACCAATTCAGGTGTGTTACTTTCGTGTAGTTAAAATCAGACATTTGGTGGTGAATTTTAGTGTCTTACAGTTAAAAACGGCAGATACAATAAACTATCATAATTCTAATTACACCAAAACTAACTACAAAAATATTATTTTATTTAAATAATAATTATTATGAAATAATCCGAAAAAATGCACGAATTTTTCGAAAAATGGCTTAAAAAATCGACAATTTTGAGGATCAAATAATCCTATAGGATTAAATAGAAATATTGATAAAATTCCCTTTCATCCTTACTTTTCCATTAAAGACACTTAATTTTAATTATAGTACTAGCAATCTTGACCCTAAAAGAACCTTTATTTTTTTTGACACGACCGTTGTTCATCCAGTGGTTCTCTAGTACACATTTGATGTAGGTTTCGGCTTGTAATGATTGACAGTTTCTCTTGTAAGTGGGTTTTCGTGGTAGTTCAGTTATGAAGACAATAACACGATATAGTTTATCAGTAATAATATATTTTAAAATATGGACGCTTTAATTTCTGAAGTCATATCGCGTCGACTTCTTTATTTTTAATAACTATTATGTAATGATGAATGTGATGAAATTGGTTTTGTTAACGGAATTTAGCTTGATGATTGAGGAAAACGAGGAAAACTACCTCAGTCAAATTAGTCGTCCACCGAGATTTGAAGACGGGACGTCCGGAACACGAGTCTCAAACGCTATCGCTTGAGATAACTCACTTCTTGAATTAATAAGTATAACTAAAATGTATCAGAAAATTTTGTAACAAATACGTATGAGTGTACACAAGAGACATTTTTGCGCGATAATGCGTTTTGTCGTACTTACAGCAATGGCGACCATGATTGAAAGTTCAACATTTCGGGGTTGCCATCCTAAATAACCATACTATAATCAAATCACTATACTGTAATGTTGCATATTACAAACACGCGTGTGGGAAGTAAAACCACTGCCTTCTATGTATACTTCATACAATGTATATACTAAAAATATCCAAAAGGTAATGTTAATACACATTATACGAAAGAAATCACTGCATCTTAAATGAACTGAACTTTATTTGAAACAATATAAAACAATAAATACGTAGGGCCTACTTGCCGCCATACTTATTTACTTACTTACTTACTTACTTACTCACTGGCACTATCAAACCCGTAGGTTCATGGCCGCGCGGACATGAGCTCTCCATACATCCCTATCCTGAGCCCATCCTTTCCAATCATTCCCCGTATAATCTACCTCCTAAAATCATAGTTAATGTTATTCTCCCACCTCATTCTTGATCTACCAACTGGGCGTTTTCCCTCTGGCTTTCCTACAAGAAGCGTCCATGCAAGTCTTTCATTCACCATACGTGCAACATGTCCTGTCCATCGCAGTCTATGAGACTTAACTGTTCTTATTGTATCTGGCTTCCTATAAAGACCATGTAGTTCATTGTTATGTAGTCTTCTCCATTCACCTGTCTGTTCATCTCTCTTTGGTCCAAAAATTTTCCTAAGTACTTTATTCTCAAATACTTGTAATCTCCTTTCTTCCCTTAAAGTAAGTGTCCATGTTTCGCACCCATATAATATAACTGGTAGAATAATAGTGTTATATATTTTCAGTTTAACGTTTTTTGAAAGGAGTTGGGACATCAAGAGTCTCTGCAATGCATAATAGCACGCATTTCCAGAATTGAGCCTATGTTTAATTTCTTTGTGCATCTCATTCCTATTTGTAATTATTGTTCCTAGGTATTTGAATTCAGTCACTTCCTCAAAATTTCCCTCATTGCCGCCATTTTATCACTAAATAGTCTGACGGCCTCCTGTTATTTTACCACTAGTTGGTCTCACTGCCTCCTGTTGTTTCAACTAATAAACGTTGCCCACACTGTTAACGTAATTCAATTGTTTGTATTGAACGCAAATATTACCAACAAATATGTTATTATTTTACCACTATTTATTATTTTGAAAACACCATCGCACAAAAAATAATGTACAATGCACGTTTGTGAAGTGTTTTACAGAATCGAGGAAGTTAAAAACCTCGCTATCGCTCGGTTCTCCTCGATTCTGTAAAAACCACTTCCCAACGTCGCATCCTAATATACTGTTACAGACTAGAGATATGTACAAATATCATAAATCCTATGCGACCAAAGGTTTTTTTTTAATAAAATAATGGAAATATATATGTATGTCCACCGCTGTGGTCTCGAGGTAGCGTGCTGCCTTGTCACGCAGCGGGCCCAGGTTCGATCCCCGGTCGGGACGGTTTTTCTGGGTGAGGTTTTTATCGGGGTTTTTCCTCACCTGTAAGACAAATTTCAGGAAAACGTTAAGGCCCAAACGGTCCCCGAAATCGTATGGCCATCATTATCATCCTTATCATCATCATCATCATCATCACCATCACCCTTCATCGGTGTGAAAAGCAACGGGAAGCTACCACACCTACACAATTCCCTAGTAAAGCTGCAAGCATAGCATCAAAATGCTATGATTGCAGTGAAGGACCTGCCTTCGGGCAGAATTACTATGGATGGATATATATATATCTTAATATATAAAAATTACGCGACACGTTGTTTGTTCGCAATGGAATCCTAACTACTGAACCCGATTTTAATAAAATTTTGCACACTGTGTGCAGATTGATCCAACTTGAGACTTAGGGTAGTTTATAACTAAATTTATAGTCACATTATTTTGTTATTGCAAATTATTTGTATATTATTTAACAAAGAGTTATAATTATCTGTGAGTTCCATACGATTCTAACAGATGGCGGTGTAAGGTAATTTGGTAAGGTATTTGGTTTATTATTTAACAAAGAGAGATCCAGATGGCTGTGCTTTTTGTTGCAACCGCGAATTTCAATTGAATTACAAATATTGATTATTTTATAATTTAAGTGTGTTCAATGTTTATTTTATTTTCAATATTATCAATTTCGTGTGTAAGTATTAGTTTTAAGTAATCTGGCTGAAAGACAGCAACTTAATTAAAATTTTTAACGTATACCTTAGCCACAGCAACGCGTGGCCGGGACTTCAAGTATATATATAGCATTATGAGCTAGTAAGTATCAAATTGTACAACTCATTCTGTACTAAAGGACAGAATATCGCTAATATTCGTATCATTGTCCATTAATAAAAATACTACTTTGGGAGAAAATTTCATTAGATATTGAGCAGTTGAAATCATTTTCATAAATTTTGTCCGATCCGATTGAGGGTCTTTCCACTTTTCAGCGGTTGCCCTTTTACCAGCCGGCTGCTGGCCCTTCACATCCACATGTGTCAATCACAGAGGTAAATATAAATTATACTCCTATAAAGTCTGAACAATCATAATTTAGGTTTCAGAACAAGAAATACAAAAGTAATAAGCAGATATTCCATGATTGGTGTCTTCTGATTTATTATGACGTTTAAATTAGCAGATGAATTAAGAAATGCGAAACGCGAAATCCATTCATTGTTATGGGTTATGTAATTTTAATCATGTTTTATTTTTATGGTTGTTAGGAGTCATGTAATATGAACCACAATTAAAAAAATAGAATTCTAAAATGTGTAGGCCTGCATTTTTTATGATAAACAAATCAATACCTCGCTGAAATAGGCCTATGGCTCTATCCCAATTGAACCTAGTACCCAGAAAAAAAAAATGTCATTAGTCACATCATAGGCTAAATGTAAAAGTTTTTATTCCGAATTTCATTTTAACACAATTTATGACTGGCCATGGAAAATTTGGAAGTTATTTTAGGAGATTTAATATTAACCCAGACAGTGATCATAATTTGTAAATGTCAGGAATCAATACAATATGTAAAACATGTTTTATTTGATTGTCCTATATTCGAAAGACAACGATTCTGGTTAAACTTTCTTTTAAACGATGATGAGGCTTCTGGCTCAATGTGTGAAGTGATTTTTAAGAACCGAAATTATTATAAACGTTTTATGAAATTCATAACACGCATTCATAACAATATGTAGTATTTTTCTAAGACACTTATAGACGATTTATGTAATTCGTAGCACTCATTCAAAACCATAAGATAATATTTTTGTTTTACAATATATAGTACATGTCCTTGAGGCTTGTCCGTTTGCAGAATCACTGAGAAACATTAGGCACCACACTATTCGAAACATGATGGCAGAAGTCTTGCGAGATTATGGATACACAGTTTATGAGTAAGTTTATGTGGCCACTTATGTAATAGACGAATAGATATTATTGCATTTAGACCATCTTCTAAAATTGGTATGATATTAGATCCCACAATCCATTTTGTGACTCATAGTAGCCAACCTGAGGAAGTTGACTCTGAAAAGAAAGCCATATATGAGCCAACAATTGACTATTACAAAGATAAATTACCAATTAGATAGTATAACTGTCACAGGATTGATGATCGGGGCAAGAGGTACTATACCAGGATTCTTAGCTAAATTTTGGAATTTCTTAGATTTGGACAGAGTGTATCTTTCTAAAATTGCCATAGCTGCCATTAGATGATCAATTTCAATTTTAAGAAACTATCTTTACAAAATATCTACATTATAGTATGTATACTTCAATAACAATTTGAAAAAGTTTTAATGTATTTACAAAATATATTTAATCAATTTCGAAAATTAATTGTCTGTATCATTGTCCTTGAGGCAATCCTCTAATGAGGATGCCATTGTGGGAAAATAGGGTTTCAAAATATTTGGAGATTCAATAAAAATAATAATAGTGATGTTTTGTATATGGATTATATGCAACTAACATTTTATTTGCTAGTATCCAACAAACTATATTTTTTAAACTTTTTATAGCGGTGAATTCTTATTTAAGAAACGAGAAAAGTGCTTATTTGCATTTTAAAAAACTCATGTAATTTAATATTATATAAAGTAAGAATATAAGTTTCCATCACAATAACATATGATTGGCGGTAGAATACCAATTGTGTATAAAAGTTCGGTTGAGATTTTCCCAGAACTATTTTTTTTTTAATTTTCCAAAATATTGTAGACCTATCTTCTAATAACTAGTAGGGTAATATTACCGTGTCCATGATTTATGGCTAAGATATGTTTTTATTATTTTCATGAACATTTTACATTTATTTACATCTAGGGCCCTACATAACCTGCGTATAACCTGGATGATATATATATATATATATACACATATATATATATATCCCTCTCCCTCTCTCTCTATCTCTCTCTGTCTCTCCCTCTCTCTGTCTCTCTCTCTCTCTCTCTGCCTCTCTCCCTCTCCCCCTCTCTGTCTCTCTCTCCCTCTATCTTTATATATCTCTCTCTCGTTCTCCCTTTCTCTCTCTGTCTGTCTCTCTCTCTCTCTCCCCCTCTCCCTCTCCCTCTCAATCTATTCACGCCTCCCGTGCCTTTCGGAGTCTCAACCTGAGTGTTATTAGCTCTTAATTACGTAGTCTACACATTTTTTTGTTTCACTCTAGGACACGAAGAGCCTGTTCGGATGAGTAATCAACACAATATCAGAACCACCTCCGAGACAACAAGAACATTTAAGAAAACCACACCCTTCATACTAAACATGCCAAATATGATGTGGATGATTATGATGACCGGAATATAATTATGATTTTATTTTCACTGCTTATCTGAATTATGTGTCATTTCTTTTAAGTATTTTGAATAAAGTATTTAATTTTATTAAAAGCTTTAATATGATCTATAAATAGTATATGGGTGTCTAAATTAAATTCTCTTCGTTTCCCTATTAATTTATTACAGACCAATGCACGATCTTCACCAGAAAAAGTTTTGAAATTGTCTGTATAATATTTCTTTATTTTTAATATTTCATTTAGTATTCTACACATCACTAATTGGTAATTATCCATTTTATCAGTCAGTAATATAGAAAACTAACATAGAGCTTATTCTGCCCATGCAGAACGTGTATTGAAATAATAAAAATATCCTATTATTATAAGTTATTGAGATAAAATATATATAATATCAATTATGGGTAAAAGATTATTATTTCGTGAAAAATCAATTCTCGTAATAATGATATTTTAACCACTTGTGATATGACTTTTTTTTGTGTTCAATGGCACCTGTTTGTCATTCGACATTTCAGATATTCTCTCCTGGCATTGGCATACTGTAACCCACTTCTGAAGTTGGGGCGCCTGTAAGGTGGAGTTACGCTGCACCAATGATGGGTGATGACGATGGGAAATGATGCGCCAGGAGAGGCCTTAAACCTAAACTTAATCTAATGAGGTGAATATGATATTGATGATAATGTTGCCAGATGATGTTCGGGGACCGTTTGTGCCTTAAATTATCCTGACATTTGTCTTACAGGTGAGAAAAAAACCCGAAAAAGAACCTATTTGGTAAAATGTTTGATTTTGTTACTCAGCCCATGCACTTCTTAATATACTCATAGTTTCATCTGTCATTATGATTGTGTAACAAGCCTGGTTAGTCACCCGTGCATTTCACATATCTTCAATAATAGAGGTTTCATCTCATCTAATTCCAAGACATAATATTATGCCGTACACGATTAGATAGATAGATTTTGTTTACTTTGATACAAATTATAGATTTTATTTTAGTGCATATTGTCTGCTGTCTCAAATTTATGCGCGCTTTATAAAACCATACTGTATTGTTAAAAACTATTAGAGCTGAATAAAACACGTAACTTAATGTTTCGTCATCTAACGTCGTTTATTTGTTGAACTGTTGCGTTTTTACCTTGAAATACCTTCTAGTGGTATTTAACGAGGAAGTTTGAATTATTGCATAATGGCTATTCTGGAAACAATATGTTAACGCGAAATAACACGTTATGGAGTATGTTCCAAATTCCACAACATTAATTTAACTGCTTTAATAATGTATTTCTTAGAATTTACTAAAAATCTTCATTTATCATTAAGAAGAATAAATTGTCCAACTGTTTTAATGAAATTCAACACGACACGTTTATACAATGGCAAAGGTTATAATTCTCTTCATGACGTCATCTAATATTGCATTGTTAATATGTTAAACAGATCAGAATATTTATTTCTCTTGAGTGTAGATAACGAAGAAGATAGTGGTGATTGTCTCTTAAAAAACAACTTATTTATTTTTCGAAACACAATATAAGAATCGTTGACTATTTTTTTTTAAGTTTTAATTATCTTCGATCATAAGTACGGACCAGGTTCCGATCACATGCCATCTTCTATTCCTTATATCGGAGGCAATGTTCTTTTATATGGCCTACTCGTAAATCGTATTTTTGACATACACATTCTAAAAATCTATATTTCATAGTTTTTTTTCATTTTTTCTTATAAATGCCTATTCTCTCGGAAATCTTGCGTGATGGAGAGAAACCAATATCATATTTGAATTCAGGAGAAAAAAATACTATCAGAATCACATATTTTTCTTTCTGAGACAAAAAAAAATGTTTCTCAGTGTTATTCGACATTCTTTGTACATGTTAAAACAATTTACATTTACTTCTGTACATTCTATCGTTTATATTATATACTTGTAATTCTTCACTGATATCTTGAATTCTCTTTTTATCTCTTAAAGATATAGCTATAACGGATCTCAGAAATCTCATTTCTATTGTCTCAATTTTATGTTTATCAGAGATCGTTAAAGGCCAAGTCTCAGACCCGTATGTGTTAACGTTGGAACGGCTACTATTTTGTAAAATTTTCATTGAGTTTCCCTTGTGGTCTTATTTATCAAATTTCTTATTGAATCACATATCTGTTGAAATTTTCCATTCTCCTCATTATCCAATTTTTTCAGGTACGATGCCATTCATCCGAGATAATTACAACAAGTTACTTGTTCAATGATGTTTGCTCAAGTTACAATTTTTGTCCTATTATGCTGAGTTCCATTAAATGGTATTGGCTTTGTTTTCTCTTTTCATACATTCAGATTAAAATATTTTATTAGTTTCCATAATTATTAAACTTATTTTTGTAGATGATTTTATGAGAAAGCTACAAATAAAATTATTTAGTCTTCTTCTTCTTCTTCATCAAAATTTGTAGCATTTTCATCCTCTTTATTTCCAAAATAACTCCTCGGAGGAAGACGTATTGGATGTGCAATCTTTGATCCGAGGCTTGATCCTTGGGACTACGAGCAATATATAAGATACACCTTGAAGAGGGTTGCTAGCCCGTTTTCATGGCGGGTTTATTATTCGGAGTTTCCTCCCTAGGTCAGTTGCCTTCACCCAGCCCCAGAGCTCAGCCTGCCCCGTTTCATTTCGGAGTTGTCTCTCCTAGATTGGTTGTCTTGCAGGATTAACGAACCCCATCTGCCCGTTCGTCAATCTACAAGGCAGTAGTTGTAGAGTTGCCTCTTCCACCAGGTATTATCGCCTCACTATGATGCTTAACAATCGGCTCGCTTTGTTTCACCGCGGCTGTTGTATGTTATTAAAATACAAAGATCCCGAGTACGGCTACTACGACGATGTTGCCACATTGCTTTTCTTCCCTCCGTTTCAATTAAAACATGAAACGTGCACCAGTCGATCCAGTTATACAATTGTGTACCGTAATTAATTGTTATAAGTATCGGTGATTTATTGTGATATGAGGCACGAATAATACAACATATCTACATATTATATTTGTTTAATAAAGTGATTTCAACACGTGGCGGCCATGGGAAAATATTTCAGATCGAATGGATAATGTGACACAAGAGGAAGAACCTCTTCATAGTTCAAGGAACAATAAATTACTTTGACAGACTCTTAGTAAGCAGTGTCAACAGTTGGTTTGTAATTAATGTTTATGATTATATTAAAGAAAACAATCTCGGAAGAGGGTCTCTTAGATAAACTTGGATATTCTTCCCTCAGTTTCAATTAAAACTCGGAACGATATGAGGCATTCGTTCCAATTATAAAATTACATACCGTAATTAACAGTTATAATTTTATCAGTGATTTATTGTGATATGTAGCTAGAATAATAATACAATATCTACATATTATATTAGTTTAATATGTAGGCTAAGTGATTTCAACATGTGGCGGCCATGCGAAAATATTTCAGACCGAACAGTTAATAATAATAATAATAATAATAATAATAATAATAATAATATTAATAAAAATAATAAATTAAATCCAAACTATGGCCAACTCACTGGCTCTGTTGAACCCGTAGGTTCATGGCCGCGCGGACATTAGTTCTCCATACATCCCTATCCTGAGCTAATGTTTTCCAATCATCCCCTGTATAATCTACTTCTCTCAAGTCATGGATAATGTTATTCTCCCACCTCATTCTTGGTCTACAACTGGGCGTTTTCCCTCTGATTTTCCTACCAGAAGTTCCCATGCACCTCTTTCATCCC
Organism: Diploptera punctata; assembly: GCA_030220185.1. Taxonomy (NCBI): domain Eukaryota; kingdom Metazoa; phylum Arthropoda; class Insecta; order Blattodea; family Blaberidae; genus Diploptera; species Diploptera punctata. Next base: position 91,880 of record JASPKZ010002704.1, read on the forward strand.
CATATGTTCAACATGTCCTGCCCATCGCAGCCTACGAGACTTAATTGTTCTTATTATATCTGGCTTCTTATACATATCATGTAGCTCACTAGTATGTAGTTTTCTCCATTCACCTGTCTGTTCATCTCTTTTTTATCCAAAACATTTCCTAAGAACTTTATTCTCAAATATTCGTAATCTTCTTTCCCCCCTTAAAGTAAGAGTCCATGTTTCGCATCCATATAATATAAAAGGTAAAGGTATCCCATTACAGGGCTAGGAAGCCCTTGGGGTAGTAGGAGGTTAAGGCTCCCACTTTTATGGACAATCGGCACATAATGTCAGCCAGGTTGTCAGACCTGCGTGACGTCCCAATTTCTCAGTGTTCAATAGAGTGCGTGTGTTGGCCCTTAGTATCTACTCGTTATCGCTCAATAATACTATACCATTAGTATAAACATAAATAATATATAATTTTAATTTTAAAAGTTAAACAATACCAAATCCATCCATCCATAGTAATTCTGCCCGAAGGCAGGTCCTTCACTGCAATCATAGCATTTAATGCTATGCTTGCAGCTTTACTAGGGAATTGTAGGTGTGGTAGCTTCCCGTTGCTTTCCACACCGGTGAAGGATGATGGTGATGATGATAGCCATATGATTTCGGAGACCGTTTGGGCCTTAAAGTTTTCCTGACATTTGTCTTACAGGTGAGGAAAAAACCCGATAAAAACCTCACCCAGAGAAACTGCCCCGACCGGGGATCGAACCCGGGCCCGCTGCGTGACAAGGCAGCACGCTACCTCGAGACCACAGCGGTGGACTAATACCAAATAATAACATAAAATTAAATAATAACATAAATAATCAATGTCTTCTGTCCTTGTGTAATAAACGCTCATAGCGCTATGAGAAACGTGACAACATCGCATGTCAATTATTGCCGCGCGGCACCCGCTTTTATATAAACTGTTAACCATCCGAGTGAGGCTATAATACACCGTACCGAAAGACTCCTTCCCCGCTGTATCTGTCGTTGAGGTCTTCACCGTAACCCGGCAAGGGGCCCTCACAAGGTTCTATCAGCTGGGGAAGCTGAACCAAAGTCCTTTTACGAGGTGTTACTCCTCTCCCTCACCCTTTTTCAACCTGGCTTGGGACAGGCTATGGCGGGATTATTTATTCAATTATTAATTTTTGGTATTCATACTTTTCCTTTACAGTGTACATTAAATTATCGCGTTATGCAGTTAAGTTTTTTAGAATAAATGTTAGATATACCATTCCCTACACAACACAAACTCACGGGAGATAAATAATACAGAGAGGTTTTACAACGAAAAGTCATTGCACGAGGAATCGATACTCTCTATGTAAATATCCCTCCTTTTTTTAAATTCGTACTTACATAAAGTTACTTTAACATCTAAGGTTAAAAATGCTCAGAAATATTTTTTGTTATATGCAGTGGGTTGTGTATTATATATCTTTGCATGTAGTCGTATGTTCTTGGGAGATTAGTTTGATTAAAATTGGACGATATTAAGCATTAACCGGCTAAGCGCCATGTTTTTAAAATTTGATGTCATCTGTTGTAATGGTTCATGAAGTAGGCTTAAGTTTACGCACACTTTTAGCGCCAAATCTTTAAATATAGTCTTATTGTTAAAGAAAAATATAAACGTCATCAATCCTATCAGAGATTCTATGTTTTGCAACAAACTGCTATGAACCCAGATCTTCTTAAATGCTAATCTACATTTTTCGTCATGCAGCTAAGCGCCAAATATTTCCGCTCGTATCGTTGATCATTAACTTACAGTCAAACAAGGAAAATATCTTGCAACATCTAGTATTGTTAGTTTGGCGCTACAATAAATAGTGAAGATTGACTTAAACTTTAAACGTATTTTTCTTGAAACTTGCATAATGGTACATAGCCGGTTGATTCATAACGCCGTTCAATATTCCTAATGATATAACCGACTGGTTAAGGCGAGATGCCTTGGTGTATAAGTACGGGACTCGCGCTGGTTCGAGTCTCCATGGGGGAAGAAATATTCTCATAGAATTTCGGCCAGTGTGGGGACCGGTGCCCTCCCTGCATCTTGAGAAATTTGGGTAGCTACAATGAAAGCATCTCCAGATTGAGAAAACCAGCTATAACGGCTGGGGGACCGAACATACTGACCACATGTAACTCCTGCATTGGCTGAATGATCGTCTACCTCTGTTATTAACTCATGTGGATGTGTGGCTGGCTGCCGGCTGGTAGGCCAAAGACCTTCTAGGCCTATAGCGCCATGTAGTTTACTTTTAATGATTTGAAATGGTGAACCTGAAATTTTAACCCATCATTTTCCTTGACTGAGGACAATCAGAAAATCTCCCTAGTCAAATTGGTTAGCATAAGGGTTTGAACTCAGACCCTACGAATACGAATCCTAAACGCTATCTTCTGTGCCAACTCGCTCAGTAGAATGTTAATTCTATCGGAAGGCGAAGCACAGGCTACCTAAAAAAATAAAAGACAAAATTAGTGCCAATCTTACCTCATAAGAAATTGTCTGAGCCACTGCCCGCAGCCCACCTAATAAAGAATAATTAGAATTAGAAGCTCACCCAGCAATTATTACAGTATAAACCCAGAAGGTCAGGGACGCTATCCTCACCCTATATACCCTACTCCCAACTTTTCGCATAATGGTTATATATTTCATGATATTATGCATTACAAGAACTCTTGTCTTAATTTCTCAAAAGACGTATAACTGAAAAAAAATATAACTGTTATGATGATTATGATGATCTTGAAGATTTCGGGGCTGCAGGCCGTGGTCTTGAGGCTTGTAGTTCCACGACGTTTCGCCAGAGACTGCGTCCGGCATCCTCAAGGGCTGTCTTGAGACTGGCAAATTGGTTGTCTCAAGACAACCCATGAGGATGGCGGACACAGTGTCTGGCGAAACGTCGGGGAACTTCAAGCCTCGAGACCACGGCCTTACAGCCCGGAAATCTTCTTCAAGGTCATAATAACTCCGGCCGTGAATGCCTAACTCAATACAAAATAACTGTTATTATCCCAATTATATTATATGGATTTAAAATTAATTACGTGTTGAATGATATTGTTCTCTATTACAGTATTTACTCTTAAGTTGGTTTTCCCATACATGGCCATTGATTTTGTCTTTTGACATGAATTTTCCTATTATATCGTTTTGCAATATTATTTAATATATGTGCCATGGTTTGTGATTAATCTTCTGATTGTGCTAGTTGTAGTTAACGGCACTTTGGAAAGAATATGAATTGTTTTACAAAATTTCGAATTCACAATATCACAGCAAAAACAGCCTTAAAATTTAGCAGTGTAATATGGATACTGAGAAAGAGGGTTACACAAAAATTGGAAGCAGCGCAAATGAAATTTCTCGCATGTAATGGAGTAACACGTATGGATCGTATAAAAAACTAATCTATCAGGCAAAAATTCAATGCAAGAAATATCAATCCAATATATATCAATCCATACATAGTAATTCTGCCCGAAGGCAGATCCTTCACTGCAATCATAGCATTTTCATACTATGCTAGTAGCTTTACTAGGGAATTGTAGGTGTGGTAGCTTCCCGCTGCTTTCCACACCTGTGAAGGATGATGATGATGATGACGATGACGATAATGATAAGCATGATGATGGCCATATGATTTCGGGGACCGTTTGGGCCTTAAAGTTTTCCTGACATTTGTCTTACAGGTGAGGAAAACCCCGATAAAAACCTAACCCAGAAAAACTGCCCCGACCAGGGATCGAACCCGGGCCCACTGCGTGACAAGGCAGCACGCCACCTCGAGACCACGGCGATGGACAGCAATAAATATAGTACAGGAAATTAAAGAATACCAACAAAATTGGCTACAGCATGTAAGAAGAATGACCAATGTCAGAATCCCTTGGCAGGCTTTAAACTACAAACCGAGGGGGTAAACTAGACATTACGATCACTGACAAGATGGAGATTACAGACTCATCAGGAGGAAATAGGAACAGGCTAATAAAAAAGCCTAACCTTAACCGTTCATGATGGTGGTGATGATATTATATGGATGCGAAACATAGACTCTTATTTTAAGGGACGAGAGGAGATTATAAGTATTTGAGGATAAAGTTTTTAGGATAAAAATTAGACCAAAGAGAGAGAATGGTGAAAACTACATAACAGGAGCTACATGGTATGTTGTGGAAGCCGGATGTAATAAGAACAGTTAAGTCTCGTAGACTGAATAGGTAGGACGTGTGGCACGAATGGGGAATTAAGAAGGTAAATGGAAGCTTCTTGTAGGAAAACCAAAGGGGAAAATGCTGAGTTGATTGACCAAGAACGAGGTGGGAGAATAACATTAACCATTATTTGAGGGGAATAGATTATACAGGGGATGATTATAAAACACCACAGGATAGGGATCTATGGAGAGCTTATATCCGCGCGCATATGAATCTGTGGGTTCGATATTGGCAGTGAGTTAGTTAAGTAGTCATGGAAGCCTTGTGGGACTTGTATGCGGTGGCATGTGAAAATGTAAGCTTTGTGCTGCTAAATCTTTAATTTTGAGAAGGATGTATTTATAATCTGTGAGAAAATTACAGTTGGCCACACACTTCCTGACCTAGCCGCTCATTAAAACAGGTCAGTCCGACATTCTGTTTATAACGTAAGCATGAGAATCGATTGTGTTGTCACAACGCAACATTCATCTGTCTTCAACGAGACCATGAAACTCGTTGCAACACTCTCACAGACAGTTTGTTTTTTACTTCGGATATATTCAACATTTTGTATATATCAATAAATATTCAACTAGGAAACTTTACTTACTTTATTTATTTTTTATTTCAATCAATATTTTGTTAGTGTTAGCTAATATTAGACCACATCAGCTTTATTTAACCGATATTTTAGCATTTTTTAAAAATTGCAGTAAATTTGTAGTTTTTATATTATTTTTTGCACGAAAGTGCGTTCTGCCATTTTGAAGAAGTAATTCTTTTCCCACGTTGTGGTGACGTTTTGAAGCAGCTAAGCGTAGTGGTTAAGGCACTGCGCTACAAGTCGGAAGGTCGAGGGTTCAAGTCCCGGTGGGGTCAGGATTTTTAAACTGACCAAAACCTTCTGGCGGCACTATGGCCCTGGGGTCGACTCAGCCTCTAACGGAAATGAGTACTGGACGCTGTTCTGGGGTAAAGGCGGCCGTCATGCAGGGCTGACAACCCGGCTGGCATCAAGTGCCGATTGTCTAGAAAAAGTGGGAGCCTTAACCTCCTACTACCCCAAGGGTCTCCCGAGGCCTGTAGTGGGATTACAAAAAAAAAAAAAACTCTCTTCATGCCCGATGTTGTAACATTTTGAAGGATTGGTGTCCCAAAAATAATTACTGGTTCAAGTTGGGTTAGATTTTCGGTAGAGCTGGAATCTCTTCCCAAGTTCAGAAGTTGGTACACTGGATAGGAAAACACTTTAAAATCACTGAAAACTGTTTCTTGTAGAATAATTGTTAATTTATTTACTATTTAATTTCCCAGCAAGAAAGCATAATTGAGAGAATTGAGGAGAAGGAATTAAAGTGGTTAGGACATGTTTTAAGAATGAAAGATGAGCGATGGCCGAAGCAACTATATGAATGGCATCCGAACAGAAAGAAGAAAAGAGGAAGACCAAGGTTAACATGGAAGGAAAACATGATGCCCAAGACCGTAGGCTTTGGAGGTTTGGCACGGGAAGACGGCAGCAGCTGTAAAAACCCGAAGATAGATAGATAGATATAGATAATTTCCCAGCAGATCAAGTAAATATAGGTGGTATTATTCTTCACCGTCAATTAAAATTAAATTATTTTAATTTCTTGAGTCAACTATTCTTCTTGTATTAAATATCACATTTTATCAGGAGAACTCTTATTGCTTCTACCCTTGATGAAAGTTGTATGCTGACTGTCGTATGAAAGATTGAAAGTTCAATGTCCTAAATGTCGGGGTTGCCAACCTATAAATAACTAAATAACTATAGGCAACTGTAATATTACAAATTACTTACCTAAGGCGGAAAGTAAAACCACTGCCCTTTATGTGTACTACGTACAATAGGCCCTACAAAACTATGTCCAAAAGATAATGTTTATATATATATTATATGAAACAATTCACTGCATTTTAAATTAATTGAACTTTATTTTAAACAACATTGAAAGTTGATTTAACAAAATACAATATTTTCATTACCTTCATACAAGCTTGTCGCCATTTTATTCCTGATTGGTGTCACGGCCTGGTGTAGTCTAACTAAATTATATTTTCGGCATTTAGCATACATACAATAGCCATACTGCTAACGTCAGTCATTTGTTTATAATGAACGCAAATATTTCCAAGAAATGTGTTATTTTATTTAAGTAAATAAAAATAAAACTTATTGTTTTATGTGATTTTCATATTTATTAAAATATAAATTAGTTACAGCTGTTTCGGTACTTTGTACCTTCTTCAGACATGATAACAGATTAATGAATTTTGTTATTATAGTACATAACAACTGTAACCATGCAACATTTTTTTTGCTATTATTTATTATTTTGAAAACACCATCGTGCAAAAAATAATGTACAACACACGTTTGTGAAGTGTTTTACAGAATCTCGGAAATTAAAAACCATTTCCCAACCTCGCGTTGTAATATGCTATTTTACAATTTTAAAATTGTAATAAGTTTGTAGTTTTATATTATTTTATTTTTCGCTGGTTGAGTGGAAGAGAAATCTTTATGGCCTTAACTCTGTTAGCTTAGATAAAGATTATTATTATTATTATTATTATTATTATTATTATTTTACACGCGTTATTTATTAGGTAAGGAGTTAATATTTACCAATTAATTGGCCAAAACGGAATAGTTGTCGTTGTAGGGTGGTATCTGTGCCACAAATTATATTACTTCAGTGACAGATATACATTTATCCCGGGCATCTCGGATCTAGAACTGAGCATCGTTCACCGTTATTGTCTAACTTCTTTACCTCCTACACAGCGGGCTCAGGTTGTACACGCTGTCGGGTCAAATTTCCAGGATGAGGTTTTTTCTTTTCCCAGAATTGTTCTATCCTTTTAGAAAATTATCAAGATAATTTAAGGCCTAGATAGTGTCCGAACATCATTTGACCGTCATATTTTGGACTTGTTAAAAATACATATTACAATAGTCGGCTCACGCTCTAGCGTAGTCGGTTGAATCAACACGTAACAAGCAGGAAGGCCGTATGTTCGAGTCCAGTTGGAGTCAAGATTTTTAAATTGACCTCACTCTTTTAGCGGTATCATGACACTGGAGTGGACCCAACTTCTAACTGAAATGAGTACCAGGCGTGTATTCTGTGGTGGAGGCGGCCGTCGCGCAGAGCTAAAAACACGACTGATATGTCATGCTATCACTACAGGGCATATGCTACACAACAGTGGAGCGCCATGACCCAGAAGAAAAGTGCAAGTGCAAACTATGTGGGTCACACTGCGACCGGTATCACCTCTTACAGTGTAAAAACATAGGAACCTCGATAACAGACTTCTGTAAGATATGAAAACAACTCTTTCTACATGGCCATTGGCTGCCTATTATTATATATCGTGCTATTGTCTAAGAAGGTGGGAGCTTTAACCTCCAACACCCCAAGGGACTCATAAGTCCTCTAGTGGCATTTTTAACTTTTATTTTACAATATGCAATTTAACATACACAAACCAAAGATTACGCCTAAATATCCTCATACGCGATATGAATAATACAATTTTTTCCACTCCATTAACTGAGTTTAACTTCTCATTTTATAGGTTTTTTTTTACATGCTACACTATACCGGGCCTTAAAGTGGCATGACCTGTCAGGAGAGGGATCTTAAACTATGGATCACAGATAAACTTCTTTGAACATACAACGACATGGAGGGCCTCCCCGAATGAGTGATCAGCCAACTATCAGCGCCTCCTCCGTGATAACACGACATGAAGACGAAACACTGCATTCACAGGCAGATTCATACTAAAAATAGCGATTATAATAACGGTGGGTTTTCGATGGTCAGAAGATGTTCTAAGACCGCTTGGGCCTTAAAGTTTCCTGAAATTTGTTGTACAGGTGAGGAAAAGACTCGAAAAAGCGGCAATCGAAGAAACTTCTCCCGACCGAAGATCGAACCCGGGCCTCCTGAATACGAGGCAGCGACGCTATCCCAATACCACAGTGGTGAACAATATGAATAATATGAAGATAAATAAACAGGAATGCCATTAAAGTAGTGGGTGAAAAGACAATTACTAATAAAAAAACTCAAGAAGGAATGCATTGTCCACCGCCTGTGGTCTCTGGGTAGCGTCGCTGCCTTTATGCACCGAGGCCAGTTTCGATTCCCGGTCGGGACAAGTGGGTGATATTTTTTTCGTTTTTTTTTTTTTACTTGCAAGATAAATGGTCCAAACGGCCCCCGAACATCACCTGACCATCATAATAATTTTCATATTCATGTTTAGTACGAATGTGAGAGTGAATGGTGTGTTTCTTCTTAACCCATTCGCCTCAGAAGACGACGTAAACTCACTTAACTCTGATGTTATATATTTTGCAATATTTTGTGCATCGCTTGGCAGGTAATCTTGTGTTAACATGTATAAAAACTAGAGGAATCTGTTTCGCCTTCAGCTTCATTGTGATCTCAAGTACCGTTATATTTTGTTCGTTTTGAATGTCTGAAAATAGACAATATAATTTACGGGGACTCAAATCGGGTTTCTGGGGAATTACGTTGAACATTAAACTTGAAGCGAATGGGTTAATATTGTGTTGTCTGAAAGGAGACTCTCATTCAAAGAAGTTCGCTATGTTTTTATGCCATCAAAAAAGTATGCATGATCCAAAGTTTTAAATACCTCTCCCGGCGGACCGAGCCGCCATAAGGCCCAGACGACTTGAGCCATATAAAAATTACCTGTAAGGTGAATGTTAAATTCTTCTTCTTCATCTTCTTCCCTTGGCTCTACGGTCCTCTAAGAACCTTGGCCTCCTTTAAAATATCTGCCCATTCTTCTGTATTCCTAGCTTTCTGTTTACATCTTTTAACCTACAGTTGTTTATGTCTTCTTAACTTTATCCAAACATCTTATTTTTTGTCTTCGATTTTTTTTTCTTACTTCTGGTTTTCCTTCTAAAATCCCTCTTACACTTCTTTCCTTCTCCATCCGCGTCACGTACCGTAACCATTCCAATATTTTTCTTCTAATATCTCCTACCAAATTTAAATCCCTATATTTCTATCTCTATCTTCAGGTTTTTACAGCTGCTGCCGTCTTGCCGTGCCAAACCTCCAAATCCTACGATCTTGGGCATCTTCAATGCTTAGCCCTCTTGCTTGCATTAATGTCTTCATGTTTTCCTTATATGTTAACTTCGGTCTCCCTCTCTTCCTCCTTCTGGTCGGATGCCATTGATATAGTTGCTTTGGCCATCGCTCATCTTCCATTCTTAAAACATGTCCTAACTACTTTAATTCCTTCTTCTCAATTCTTTCAATTATGCTTACTTATGCTTCCATTATATTTGTAATTTCCTTATTTGTGAAATGTTCTAATTTTGACTTTCTGACACTTCTGCGTAAATAATCCATTTCTAGAGTTATTAGTCTATTCTTGTAGTACTTATTGATTGTCCATACCTCACTTCCGTACATTGCAACAGATTTCACCAATGTTTTACCAATATATTTTTTGTGTCTTTCCAAATATGCTTATCCCATCATATGGAGTTTAACGATGATATTATTTTGCTACTCAATTCATTTCTATGTTTTATATTCTCTTTGCCTATACCTTCAATGTTATCCATAATTATTCCCAAATATTTAGTTTGTTTCACTTGCTTTATTTGGATTCCTTCCTCCAATATTATTTTTTTTTCTCTTTCATTGCTATTTACTGCCAGATATTCTGTTTTTTGTAAATTTACTGCGAGACCTCATGATTCATATGTGTTTTTCAACCTTTTTATCATTAATTCCATATCAAATTTGTCTTGCGCTAAAACCAGTTGATCATCAGCAAATTGTAATCCCTATATAATTATTTCAATTCCTGGTTCGTTCTATTCTCCATGCAACTTTTTTCTGCATTGCTCCATATATCTTTCTTAGTATTTTTCTTTCCATGCATTTAATATGAACTTACCTTTTTTCCGATAATGTCCATGTTTCGCTTCCAAACAGTGTTAATTACGATAGAGAAGAATAAGGGGATAGTAAATGAAAAGTATCACTAATGTTAGGAAATAGCGATGATGTAATGCTCAAGCGCATTAGATACGGCAATTGTTTTATTAGCTATTGTTAAACTCTTGGGCCACATAAAAAGTACATCTAAGGGGATTGTTAAATTACGATGCAGAAAAAGTAGGGATTATTAATTGAAAAGTGTTAGCGTAGTGTAAAAATAGCGATGATGCAGGTGCTGAGGTGCGTTTGATATGGCAATTGTTCTATTAGCTAATGTTAAACTCTTGTTACTGTCCCACCTTAGTTAAAATTCGCTGTGAGAGTGAATTACATTTCAGTGTTATGCGAAGCGCGTTGTAATGTTTAAATCATTACTTGTATTCTGTTGTTGTTTCTTTTTATCATCGCCCACAGGAAACCGATTTCACTGTTATCTACTTATATAGGATGTTTCAGAAAAAGAATGCAAAAATAAACAAGGAATAATGAATATTCTAATGAACATTTTATCGTGGGGAACCCGTAATTCCAGAACATTTCTAGTAGCTCTAACTAACTCACTGCCACTATCGAACCTGTAGGTTCATGGCCGCGCGGACATAAGCTCTCCATATATCCCTATCCTGAGCCAATGTTTTCCAATCATTCCTTGTATAATCTACTTCCCTCAAATCATAGTTAATGTTATTCTTCCACCTCGTTCTTGGTCTACCATCTGGGCGTTGTCCCTCTGATTTTCCTATAAGAAGCTTCCATGCACGTCTTTCATTCCCATTCGTGCCACATGTCCTGCCCATCGCAGTCTACGAGACTCAACTTCACATTATATCTGACTTCCTATAAAGACCATGTAATTCACTGTTAGCAGTCTTCTCCATTCACCTGTCTGTTCATCTCTCTTTGATCCAAAAATTTTCCTAAGAACTTTATTCTCAAATACTTGTAATCTCCTTTCCTCCCTTGAAGTAAGAGTCCATGTTTCACATTCATATAATAACTGGTAGAATAATAGTTTTATATATTTTCAGTTTAACGTTTTTTGAAAGGAGTTGGGAAGTCAAGAGTCTCTGTAATGCATAATAACATGCATTTCCAGAATTGAGCCTATGTTTAATTTCTTTGTGCATCTCATTCCTGTTTGTGATTATTGTTCCTAGGTATTTGAATCCAACTACTTCCTCAAAATTTCCCTCATTTGTCATTAGCTGTCCATTTCCATTATATAATATATTTCTATGTGTGATCATATATATTTAGTTTTATTGATATTTACTTCCAGTCCCAGTTTCTGAGTGTAACTCAGTTGTGTGTGTTTGTTGGCCTTCAGTATCTCCTCGCTATCGGCCAGTAGTACTACATCATCAGCATAAACTAACAGCTTATTAATATCATTGAGTTGTAGGCCTTCTTCATCCTCTAAATATTTGATGGCATGCTCTAGTACAAAGTTAAATAGTAGAGGAGATAGTGCATCTCCTTGATTCAACCCATTCTGGATTTCAAAAGTATCCGAAAACTGTTTGCCTACACGTACCCTGCTCTCTGTGCCATTTAGACATATTCGTATAAATCTAACTAACTTTTTAGAAATTCTGAACTCTAGCAGGATAAGTTTCTAGTAGCCAAAAGCTTAATTCCTCAATTGGCTAAACTCAATTTCTCGTGCCACTTCATAAAATGTGTCGGCCCACAATGAAAATAACTAACGTATATCATCATCAACATCAAGGATTATACCTTAAGGTCCATTAAGATCTCATGTTAAAATTAGTCTGTCCATCTTTTACTGAGTCTTCCTACATTTCTTTGTCCTAGTGGTCTGTAGTGATGAATCTGTTTGGGGATTCTGTTGTTATCCATTCTATTGATGTGGTCCATCCATCCGTCTCTGTATTGTGCAATCCCATTTAATAACTTGGATGTATTTAGGTCTGTTCGTATATCTTCATTTCGTTTCCTATCTGCTACTGTATAGTATACTCCTCAGAAACCTCATTTCGTAAGTTTATATTATTATTCTTGGTTTTTGGTTAAGGCCGGTGTTTCGATCAATATATGTGTTGAAACCACCATTGTTTTATAAAATTTTAAAAGTGTCTCCTTTCTACTTCCCTTCAGACTTCGTTTTATGGTGCCACACACACACACACACACACACACACACACACACACATATATATATATATATATATTTGCAATGTAACTAATGCATATCGATGCTATTATTTAATAGTAATTTGCCACTTCAAATAATTATTTTATTAAAATATTAATTAAATGCAAGATGGGTGCAACAAACAAGAACTGGAATGAGAACAAGAGGACTGGAGGGCATGGAGTAGATGGATAGAGACGAATGGAAAAAGAAAATAAAACTTTGAAAATAAAACTTTAGGCGCAGAAAGATGTGTAAACATTAAAAATCTGTATATAAATTAATTAAATAAATAAGGACGATAGAAACCATAGAATTCATTCCCAAATCTAGGATTATATTTAAGTAGCTTTATCTGTTTTGTCATTTTCCTTAACAATAGAAAACTTTTCGTTACACTTCGGTCTACAAATACGTAAAGTAAAAGTGAGAATTGTATTGTAAGAATTTTCGGAATGTGGTATCTATGATTATGAATCTAAGAGCTTCAAATATTAAATCCAACCAGGGCTTGGTTCGTTTGCAACATTATCGATAATGTAATTGTTAATGTAGAGTGAAGTTGTATGAATGAATTGCTTGTTCAAACAAGGGTATGATATGTATTGATTGCGCTTAATCTCTCCAGAAAATCACCATTTCCAGTTTCACGCAACATAAGCTTAGTTGTTCCATTATCGGATGAGATATGTTTATTAGAGCCATGATATTGTATGTATATCAATACAGCTTTCATTATTATTATTATTATTATTATTATTATTATTATTATTATTATTATTATTATTATTATTTTTAGCAGATTTCACAATGTTTCTTAACATCTTCCTGCGCCTAATTAATCTACTGCCATTTTCCTCCACGTCTCTCTGTCATTCCAATCTCCACTATTCAATCCTTTTTTCCCTCATGCTGCTCTAAATACCATCAATTCACGTTATTTTTTGTCGTCTTCTTCTTCTTCTTCTTCTTCTTCTTCTTGTACCAAGTGCCCCATGTATATAATCATCTCTATAAAGAATGACTAAAGAAGAAATAAAAAATACAAATCCTATAAATATTAATGATATTCAGTCAAATAAAAAGGTTATTACAATACTACTTGTATTAATAATACATACTTCTCATTCAATAAAATAGATTAATTCATTCATAATAAAATAAATGCTTAAAAAAGTAATCTAATTCTAGATAAGCCTAAGAAAATGAATCTTAAATAACAAATAGATATGAATTTCATAATCTAGAATAACTAATTATATCTCTAATGCGTGCCCATTCTAGTATTCTTCTTGGAAATTTGTCTTCTTTCATTCTTTTTATATGGCCATACCACTTATCATTACTGTTATTAGGTCTATTGTGATTATAGTTATATTATTATTATTATTATTATTATAAATTCGTAGCACGATAGTTCCTAAGAGTCAAGATGCCCAAGTTAATTAGTTGCTGTTCAAAGAGTTACGTGGTTAGAGTGGTGCAATATCTCGCCTTAACTTCAGATTTCGTAATCGAATTTCGCTATTCCTCATACCAATAAGTTATTCAATTATCCTGAGGATCCTGAGTGGGCATTGTCCGTTATAAATTCGAACCCGTACCCCTGTAATGCTAGTAAGATGCACTAATAGTAGTACAATAGAAAATATCATCATTATTAATAGTAGGCTACTGACCATCGCTGTGATCTCGGGGTAACGTAATTATCTCGTATGCAGCGAAGCCGCGTTCGATCCTCGGTTGAGACAAGTTTTTCTGGCTGAGGCTTTTTCTTCTGTATTTTTTTCCTCACCTGTAAGAATGATCCCAAAATATCGTCTGGCCGTCATAATCTTCATCAATCTCATATTTGCCTTGATTAATGTGAATGACTGAGTGAATGGTACTTGTCATAAATATTCGTGTTGTCTCGGAGGTGCCGTGGCATTGAACTGATTATTCATCCAGGAAGGACGAGCTCAACGGAGAACATGTCTTATCATAAGGTGAAATTATGAGTATAAGCCCCTCTTGGCGGGAGTTCCAGAAGGTGCAGTTCTATCACCCACTCCGTACTTACTATGCGTGTCTGACTTTCCCTCCTTCTGTCATATCCATACCGCTTCCTTGTCTCTAATACCTTTAAATCCTTGCCCAAGCGTATCCTGTCCTGCAAACAGCTCTCAATTCTATCTACTCATGGTTTCGTCTATGGAACATAAATATTAACGTGAACAAAGCGATTTTGTTCACGAAATCCCACAGACTCCTATCAAACTCACCTTGGGTACTTAACTACTACGTATTGAGAGTCCAGTCAAGTATCTTGGACTTAATTTGGATTCCAAGCTTACGTTCAAAATTCGTATTCGACATCTTATCATCATCATCATCATCATCATCTGCATTCATGGATTAGGTCTGTTGACCCGTTCCGACTTCAGCCCATCTCTTTCTAGGTCTGCCCACATCTCGGGTGCCTTTAGGTTTGTATTTTGTTATTTGTTTTGGATATCTATCTTCATTCATTCTGTCTACGTGTTGCTTCCATTTTTGTCTATATGTATCTATTTTATCAGTTATTGCAAATATTTCAAGTTCCTGTCTTATTTCTGTGTTCTTGATTCTGTCATCCTTAGTGCACCCTTTAACAGATCTCAAAAATTTCATTTCTGCCGCCGTTATCCTACTTAGATCTTGTTTTTTTATGTATCCAGGCTTCTGAACCATAGAGCAGTACCGGTACTGCCAACATTTTATAAAATTTCAATTGGGTCTCTCTTGTAGTTTTGTTATTTAGTGATCGTTTTATCGTACCACATATTCCCTGGAATTTTGCTATTTTTACTAGTTATATCATTATCATAATTAAATGAAATGTCACATCCTAGATAATTGAGATGGTTCACCTGTTCTATGATTTTGTTTCCTATTACTATTTTGGATCTGATTTGATTTTTCCCTTGGAATTCCATTACCTTAGTTTTTTCTATGGGTATTTTGAGATTATATTGTTCACATATATTATGTATTTTAAAAATATTCCTTTGAAGTTCGTCTTCCGTATTTGCTATTATTACCTAGTCATCAGCGTATAATAGTGTTTTCAAGTAGTGTGTTTTATCTAATTTTATTCCTTTCGACATCTTATACTATACATCTAGTGCAGCTATTGCAATTCCATATCCATTTTTCAAGTCACCTACCCTGTCTACTAAGGTCAAGCTTACCTTATATAAAGCTGCGATGCGCAGCATGTTCCTAATGGCTGTGAAGCAGCCTGCAGCATCCTCGCTGCCTCTCAGGAAGTCCAGTTTATTCAAAACAAATGTTTAGATCATTATTTTCGGCCCCAATTTACACGAGGATTGCAGAGCTCCACAACCTAGCACACATCACTTACATTACGACAATTAGAGATGCGTGAAATTCACGAGTCGCCATAACGCGAAATGCTCTAATTTTGTCATTTTTTAAATTATGAACAACTTTCCTCACTATAGGATTGCCTCAAGGACAAAATGATACAGACAATTAATTTTAGAAATTGATAAAATACATTTTGTAAATACATTAACAATTTCAAATTGTAATTTAAATATACATACTATAAAGTAGAAATTTTGTAAAGATGGTTTCTTTAAATTGAAATTGATCCTCTAATGGCAGCGATGGCAATTTTAGAAAGATACACCCTGTCCAAATCTACCATTTCTTAACTCCACTTCCCACAACCTCAAAAAATAAATCGCGAAATCCTACGATAACGCGAAATAACACCGACATTTAAAATTTTCATCGAATTCCGGAGATTTTTTGTTCTATTCGCGAAATTTTCATAATACCTTTTTAAACACTGTTTTCGGATCCCATCTTCTCTTTTAACTGCCATATCTGATAGCGCCATATTTGCTTCTTCCATGCACTCTAGCAAAGGGAAATGGCTGCAACGCAGTTCACAACATAGATGTAATATTTTCTGCCCTTCTCATCCTCAAATATGGTATCTCCATAGATTTTAAGTTCTATGGCCAATATGAATACCAAGAAATACGAATTATATTAACGTGTAAGATAAGTTTCCTCCCCTAATTTTTTGCAGACATAATTATCAAATTTATATCAATCATTATTATGTAATGGTATGTTCAAATCTGAAGAAAACATTTCTTGAAGTATAAGCAGTAACCTGACAATAATGCAAGCACTGCCAAATTTGAATAACCCAACAATGGACCATGAGTAATTATTGATAATTATCATATTGATAAATAAAATTATTCCCAATTTAATTAAAATAGAATTTAATTATATAAACACATTTTTTCTATTAGATTACATATATGTGTGTATATATATATATATATATATATATATATAACATGGATTTTTAACAAAATGTAACAAAACAAATACTGACAGTTACCGGTCACACGCAATTTTAATTCCCCCTCTTTCTCCCTTCAAACTTTGTTTCAATCAACAGATACATTCAGTGAATGTGAAATGTATACTTGGTCAGTTTGTGTTTTACTTAAGTCTCAAGTAATTTTCATTACCATTTATTTTTTTGTTTTTTAATTTTCTATGTATTATCATGCCAAAACCAAGTGTGTCAGCCACAAGTAGGGCACATGAATTCAGCATTTTATGCATTTTAGTGTATTAAAATCGATACCAATTGTACAAGCTAAAGGTTGACCTTAAACTTCTGGATATGTTAATTAAAATATATGTATATTTGATTAAAATATTCTCGAAGAATTTGAAGCTAATATATTAATAAATTTATTGTTTTAAAAATATTAATAATTATTTATTAGTGGTGACATGTCATTCTTATTGGGTTTAAAATACTAAACTAGGATTAAAAAGACTCGAATTTACATTTTTTTAGAATAACATCGCCAAATTCCCAATAACATCGAAATCTTGAAATTTTAAAACGAAATTTCTCTAAAAATAAAACCACTTTCACGGATCTCTAACGACAATTGAACATCGTCACTACCATATTGCACGTTATCACAAATCATCCAAACCCAATTGTGCGCAATATAGGACATAGGCTAGCGACATGCTGTTCAGGGAAGCACATATACTAGGCTTCTGGTCCCAGCACCAGAGTGCTGTCCCCATAGCCGGTACAGCGTGGCTCATTATGTGCTATCGACTTTCGGACTCTCTGCTTGCCGGCAGTGCAGTTTTTGATGCCCTGTTCTGACCTGACAGCGTACGGATGACGGAAATTGCATGGCCTAGAGAGCTTGGATCTTGAATACTGGCCCAGTAGAAGTTTCTGCATTTTGCTATGGAGTCCGGGCATCGAGCTAGGTCGAATCTCCGACCAACATCTTCAGTATTAGGATTAAAAAAACAAAGTTGTTAGTTCTCAAATAATTTTGGGGTTTACTGGATGAAAATCCATGATGTTTATTTATTAAATAAAATAAAGCTGTCAATGTTTATAAGATTTTCATATTTATTTTAATAAAAATTCTTTACAGCTGTTTCAATATTTTGTACCTTCTTCAGACGAATTCTACGAATACAAATTAATTTTAATATATATACACTCAAGTATGTAACAAGTATATATATATATATTATATATATATATATATATATATATATATATATAAATAATGACAAAATTCTTTTGTACTTGTATTTTTCGTTTGAAAAAGGTACGAAACATAATGGAAGCAGAAGAAACCATAATTGAAAGAATTGAGGAGAAGGAATTAAATTGGTTGGAACATGTTTTAAGAATGGTTGGCCGAATCAACTATATGAATGACATCCGAACAGAAAGAAGAAAAGAGGGAGACCAAAGTTAACATGGAAGGAAAACACGAAGACAATAATGCAAGCAAGAGGACTAAGCATTGAAGATGCCCAAGATCGTTGGCTTTGGAGGTTTGGCACGGGAAGACGGAAGCAGCTGCAAAAACCCGAAGATAGATAGAAGGTACAAAGTACTGAAATAGCTGTAACGAATTTTTTATTAAAATAAATATGTAAATCTTATATAACATTGACAGTTTTATTTTATTTAATAAATATACTTTATTTTTATAAAATATAATAATGTCTCTGATGTACGGAATCTGCTATGTTTGTTTATATCAAATTGGGTGAGTATGTCTAATCAGTATGATTGTTTGCTTTTATGTGTGACCTAACTGCTTTGATATTAAAAATATCATCACATATGTTTTTAGTCCTTAGAAGTAGAAATGCTATGGAGAGTTAGGTTTCGTTTAAGTGGACCAGAAGAGAAACAGGAAACCACGTATCCACCGTCTATCAACCCCTTCCTCCCGAAACAATCAACAAGTGGTATCCAGTGTTACTTATAACATTCTTTCACTAAGCAGATACTGTTTGCGTTGACACTTGTACAAGTGAATTTTATACATACACAGGCTCTTCAGCAAAATTAACACTCAACTGATTTTTATATTCTCTCTCTTCGCAACAATTTTAAATTTAATACAAATATTCAATATAATCAAGAAATTAAAACATTTACATTTTTTCTACTAACTTCTACGTAAATGTATCTTACTCGTATTTTCTTTCATCCTACCTCTCCTTTTTATATTTACCATTCTTATTTCTTTATTTCATTAATGTTTTTTTCCCTGTTTTTCCTTTTGTTTCCTTTTTTTTTTCTCTTCATCCCCATTTTTAATATATATTTTTTTAATTACTTCCATTGACTCATCTTTGTCATTCGTTTTTTCCACTTATGTTTATAATTTATTATTGTTATCTTTTTCCTATTTTTCCCTTTTCTTTTTTCTCTTCGTCCCTATTTTTAATGTATTTTTATTATACCCCATCACTTATTTTTGTCATTTCTTTTTTTTATATTCTTTTCTTCCCCCTCTTATGTTTGGTTCTTTTTTAATCTTTCAACAACATAATGCATAGAAATGTAAAAAAAAGTCCTGAAGTTACATTGTGTGCTTTGTTCACCTCTGTCGTCTCGAGATAGCGTGCTGTCTTTGTCATACAACGGGACCAGGTTCGATAACCGGTCAGGACAAGCTTTCTGAGTGAGGTTTTTTCGGGGTTTGTCCTCGCTTGTAAGTCGAATATCAGGAACCTTTAAGGCCCAAACGGTCTCCGAACATCATGGCCATCATAATCATCATCATTCATATTCGTCTTGATTAAGTTTAGGATTATGACCCATCATATCATGAGGCCAGCCGTAACCCCACCTTCCAGGCGCCACAACCTCAGAAGTGCGTTACACCATTACGCCAATACCAGGAGAGAATATCTGAAATGTCAAATTGAGAACGTAGAGCTTGGAATAAAAAGAAAACTGTGTGTTTTTTTTACAAATGTAGCCGAGCGGTTAAGGTAGGAAGCCTTGGCGCAGAGCTACGGGACTTGCGCTGGTTCGAGTCTCCATGGGGGAAGAAATTTTATCATGGTATTTCGGCCAGTATGGGACCGGTGCCCACCCAGCATCGTGAGGCAATTGGGTAGCTACAATAAGTAGCGGCTCCAGGTTGAGGAACCAGCTCTAACGGCTGGGGGACCCGACATGCTAACCACATGTCACCCCTACACTGGTTGTTGATCATCTACCTCTGTGATTGACACATGTGGATGTGAAGGGCCAGCAGCCGGCTGGTAAAAGGGCAACCGCTGAAAAGTGGAAAGACCCTCAATCGGAACCTTCTTTCACGTTGTGAAAAATATGGTAACTGTAACTCCTGGTGCGACAGGCCTAAAAGGCCCTTGGCCTACGAGCCGGCAGCTACTCTCACATCCACATGTGTCAATCACAGAAGTAGACGATCATCAGCCGATATAGGGGTGACATGTGGTTAGCAACATATCGGGTCCCTCAGCAGTTGTAGCAGGTTTTCTCAACCTGGAGCCGCTATTTATTGTAAATTTCTCACTGTGCTGGGTGGCACCGGTCCCATTCTGGCCGAAATTACGCGAGAAAATTTCTTCCCTCCAGGAGATGTGAACTATCCCAAGTCCCGTAGCCCTGCGCCAAGGCTTCTTGCCTTAACCACTCGGCTACGGCGCGGGACAAAAAATATGGTAGGTTATACATATTTTCTAGTGAATGAATTTTCTCATCCTAATTATTAAAATAAAATTTTAATACATGGCTTTATTCACCACTGTGTTCTAGTGATAACATCATCGCCTGGAAACTCCTTATTCGTTATCCAAATAATTTAATTATATATATTTAATTTATCTAAATCTAATATATATAATAAGCCATATATATTCCTAATAATATATAAATGATTATATAATAAAGTGCTTACTTTTCCTCTATAATTATGTTTTAGCGTATGGTTCTTTTATAAAAAAAATGTCAGTTCCTGTTTACCACCTGGCCATCACCACCCATGTTCGCCTCTTATAGTATGAATATATGTATTGATATAAATGTTCATGTTGGTCGGAGGTGGCTTTGGTGTGGAACTCATAGGGCAACTAGGATGATTCTCATTATCCTCGTAAGATAAAAAACTAAGTATGTGTTCAGAGTAAAAAATTCTCTCCTGATATGACGTGTCCCATTAAGGTTCGTCAGATATAGGGGTGGGACGCTTGTTGGAATTTTTATTTGTATGAACATGATATTTTTCTTCTTCTTCTTCTTCTTCTTCTTTACTTCACGGGCTAGGCAAATTGACTGTTCCGCCTCACAGTTGTTATGTCTATATTTTCACTAGCCTTCCTATATTCTTTGAACCTCTTGGCTTATAGTTAAATGCTACTTTTGGTAACCTTGTTACATCCATTCTTTCTACATGTCTAAGCCATTTATCTCTATATTCTTTGATTCTGTCATTCAATGAATATATATTAAATCTGTTCTTATTATTTTCATTCTTTATCCGATCCAATCTTGTACAGTCTTTCGTTTCTCTAAGGAAGTCCATTTATTCGTTGTATTCCACTTTGTAATTTTTTTATTATTACCCAAGTTTCGCTCCCATAAAGTAATGCAGAAACTGCCAATGTTTTATGAAATTTCAATCGAGTATCTCTTCTTGTTTTGTTCTTTAATATTTTATGTATAGTTCCGCTTATCATTCGAAATTTCGACAATGATAATTTTACTTCTTTTAATAGGGTCTATTGAGGAAGGAGGAAGTTAAACCCGGAAGAGAAAAAAATTCTGTAGAAAGACAGCTCCGAAAAGCAATGTGAACTGAAGTGACATTCAATAAATTGTCCTTTAAGAAGGGTTCGATCAGTTAGAAAATTAATTGTATAATAAATATAATCATTACGTTACTATGTTTACAACGAATCACGGGTAGAGCAGTGGTTACTATGCTCCCCTCTGGTTCCACATTCTTAGGTTCAAACCCGGCTGGGATAAGAGAAATAACCATTAATTCCGTGCGTAGATTTACTGTGGCAAAAAAAACTCAAGTCTGAAATAAGAGGATTTTTTAACAATTTTTTGGCATTTTCAGGCACAGATTTCTTACGTTATATATATATATATATATATATATATATATATATATTTATTTATTTATTTATTCATGGATTGAGAATTTTCCTCATCATTGAGGTTTTTCTCCAACCAATCAACAAGAGTTTTAAAGAATACTTAAATGACTACGGACTTACAGATTATCAGTTTATAATACACATTTACAAATTTCCCTTAATTAAAATTCTGCATCGTTCTCTGTCCTCTGTGTCTTCATTGAATGCTGAATGTTATTCTTCCAGGTTGTTCTTAGTCTTCCTTCTCTGCTCCTTCTTTCAATTTTTCATGAATGCACGTCATTTGGTAGTCTTCCACCCTGCATTCTGCTTACGTGTCCATACCATATTAGCCTTCTGTGTTCAATCTGATCTATTATACTTCTTTCTGCATTCATCCATTTCTAAATTCTGCATTTCTAATTCTTTCTAGTCGATATTTTCTGGTAGCTCTTCTCCAAAAATCCATTTCAACTGCAGTTATTATGCTGGCACGATGTTGTGTCCAAATCCGATCCATATAACATTATTCTTTCTAGAATGGACTTATAAATTACTTTTCTGTTAATGGTATTATGAACAAATAAGATCAAAAATCGTAATAGAAATAAAACCTCTGGAACAAGTAACACATTTTAAATTATTTGGGTTGTAATTTTACTATAAATACAAAAACTGAAAAAGAAATAAATATGAAACTGTCGAAATTTCAAATGGTATGCGGAACTATACATAAAACATTAAAGAACAAAACAAGAAGAGATACTTGATTGAAGTTTTATAAATCATTGCCAGTTCCTGCATCGCTTTATGTGAGTGAAACTTAGGCAATGACCAAAAAAATTACAAAGTGGAATACAAAGCGTGGAAATGAACTTCATTAGAAGAACAAAAGGCTGCACAAGATTGGATCGGATAAAAAATGAAGATATAAGAAGATAGTGAAATATATATCCATTGAATGATAGAATCAAAGAATATAGAGTTAAATGGTTTAGACATGTAGAAATAATGAATGCAACAAGGACATCAAAAACAGCGTTTATCTACAAGTCAAGAGGTTCAAGGAATGTGGAAGGTCAGTGTACAGATGGACAGAACAACTGTGAGGCGGAACAGGCAATTTGCGTAGCCCATGAAATGAAGAAAATAAGAAGTTAATGGTGTTTTTACTCGTTAATATAGAGTTTAACATTCCTATGGTTTTGTTGTTTGCTATTTTTTTATTTGATGGTTCATATTTGTCTATAATTTTTCCCAAATAACATAAACTATCGCTCAGTGTCACTAAATAAAACACTGTGTTTAGAATTATTATTAACTTATTATTAAGATATTTTCACTAAAATAAATTTTATTTCTTTTTGTCCTCTTACTGGGAGATCACAGTGTAGAAATCACTTAGTTAGGCGAGACACTCCCTCAATATAACAAGGGAACTATCAAACATTACATACCGAAACTCATTTTGAAATTTCTTTCAGAGAAGCGTTGTGATATACCAAGGTCGTATCCAAAAAACATCTACAGCTTTTAACTGCAAGGCATATAAATCGAAACCAGAATCCATCAATGACAACCCATTATGCGAAGAAGAGGGACGTCCCTGCGTGAGTGGAGTGGGGTGAAATGTGGCGGGACGGTGGCTAGGGGGCAGGTTGTCAGAGTTATCCAGTTCATCAAATCAGAAGTTGTATTACTTCCCTGTTGTTTAAATGGGAGATTTAGGGCTGGATTTTAGTGCCTTGCAGTTAAAAGCGGTGGATACGTTTTTGGACACGGTCTCGGTATATCACAACGCTTCCCTGGGAGAAATTCAAGGTAGGTTTCGGTATCGAATGGTGAATGGTGACAGTTCCCTTGTTAGATTCAATTTTCGCTGTTGGTTAGTTCAAATAGTTCAGTTGCCTTTACGAGGTAGAGTGGATCCATAAACTGTTGATTACACTGGTCAACATGATTTTTGTCTCATGAGTACCAATAGTTGTACTTCATGCAGTTTTTTTATCGTGTTTTCAAATATGTATTCGGAATTACTCCATCGCCCACAGTTTTTTTATTTCAATTTCAATTAATAGATTTAAATAATTATATTTTAATAAACGTTTTTTTCGTCAATTTATTATCTTGGTGAGCGATAAACACGGGGAACACTTTCATCGGGATATTTCAGCTATGAAAATGGTATATCGAAGCAAATGGAATCCTAATATGCTGGCCGATTATTGTCGGACCATCAAGAGGAATGCTCCACAGGCGAAATATAGCAGAAAATCGTCATTTCTTACTTTTTAGGTGAGTCCGAATATTCGAGTATTATGTAGTTACGAATGTTGAAAATATTAGAGTGTTTGAAATTATAAATGCCTGCCTCTCAGAAACCTTGCGTGATGGAGAAAAACCGATATCATATTTGAATTCAGGAGAAAAAATACTACTGTATCAGAATCACATATTTTTCTTTCTGAGACAAAAGTTTATTTTTTGTTGCTTAGTGTTATTAACCAAAATTTGAATAGCAGGAGGTAGGTAAATATTATAGTTGTGTAAAAATGTAGTTATATCTGTCCTAACAGATAAAGAAAATATGTAATAGAACATGTGTACAGTATACTCGGGAATCCAATTGGATATTTAAGGTGATATTGGAATAAGCTAATCGCTATGTCGTATAGAAGTTTCTTATTAGTAAATAAGATTAATCCATCTACATTGTTACGTAGGGCAATTCAGAATGACTATTTAACTCATGCCCCAAATGGGAGTGAATGACCAATCACGTGTCGTGTTTCGCCTCGAATTTATCATCCGAAGTTTATCATATTAAAGAAAGCACCTCCTTTTTAACATTCTGAATAGGTCATAGCATTATTTTGCAGTGACTGACTCTCCAAGAAATACGGCTACCAGATTGTATATATAGTGCATGAATGTCAGCACATAGCGCATGCGGGAGATAATATAAAAACATTTGTAGCACTTGATTATACCACAAAAAAAACACTGTTTGCACCTTCTTAAACGTATTATTTTCCAGGGAATGACGTTGCAGAAAAATATAATTGACATATTTACATCATAGGACATCAGAAATTAATTAATGCCTATAATGTTGGTTATAAATTTTTCCACTAAGGTGCATTCTTACAATATTGCGATCCTTTGGCTATAAATAATAAGATCTGGTTGCAGTGATGAACAAAGGAAGCAAATGAAGCTTACCAATCATTTCTCATTTGTTTTCAAACATGGACGTTTACATTAAATATATACTTATTTTAAAATAATGATTTGCGAGTAAACAACTTAATTTTATTCGTTAAATAGTCCTAACAAATGCCACTCTTGATTTCCAAATTCTGTAGATAAATTAACTCCTCACTTCGTGAGTCGTGAATTTATCGATAATTTGGAAATCACTCGTGGCATTAGTTATGATAAGTTCATATTATGTCCCCTTTTACATACCTATGTCAATGAGCCACTTTTTTTTCAAATGTATGTTCAGCCTTGATATGGTCGGATGGCAAGCAAACAGTGCGCTAGTGGGATTTCACTTGCTCAATATTAATACCACTGGCGCTTTTCCCAGGACTTCACTAGCAACTCCTGCAGCAAACTCAAGTACCTGAGACTCACAAGGGAACTGTCAGCTAATGTATGCCCAAACCTACCTTGAAATTTCTTCCAGAGAAACGTTGTGATGCAGGCAAGGCCGTGTCCGAAAAATTATATTCCGTTTTTAACTTCAAGGCACTACAATCCAGCGCCAAATCTCTCATTTAAACAAGGAAAGTAATACAACTCCAGAATTGGTAGTTTGGATAATCCTCACTACTTACACTGAGCAACAAAAGATAAACTTTTTTGTCTCAGAAAAAAAAAATGTGATTATGATAGTATTTCTTCTCCTGAATTCAATTATGATACCGGGTTTTCTCCATCACGCAAGGTTTCCGAGAGACAGGTTTCAATATTCGTAACTACACAATATTCGAATATTCGGACTCATCTAGAAAGTAAAAAATGGCGATTTTCTGCTATATTTCGCCTTTGGAGCATCCCTCTTGATGGTCCAACAATAATCGGCCAGCATATTAGGATTCCATTTGCCTTGATATCTCTTTTCCATAGCTAAAATCCCCTGAGATAGCTCATTTGGCTTTATTTTACAATAGACAAATGGACGAAAAAACATTTATTAAATAATAATTATTTAAATCCATTAATTTAAATTGAAATAAAAAAAACTGTGGGTGACAGGGAAATTCTGAATACATACTTGAAAACACGAAAAAAACTGCAATAAGTACAACTGTTAGTACTCATGAGACAAAAGTCATGTTGACCAGCGTTATCGACAGCGCCGGAACCCGCCTCACTCCACTCTGCTCTTACTCATGCAGGGAGTCCATATGAATCGTACAGAGGGTTTTTGTAGGATTATGGCTTCGATTTCTGTGCCTTACAGTTAAACACGGCAGATATTTTTTTTTTTGACACGGCCTTGGTACATCACAACGCTTCTATGGGATAAATTTCAAGGTAGTTTTCGGCATGCATTAGCTGATAGTTCCCTTGTCAGTGTGATTGTAAACCGAATGCCCGTTGTCAATGTGAGTTGTCTGCTCTCAGGTATTGGATTTTAAATAGAAGACTTCATAACAGTGAGCTACATCATCTTTATAGGAAACCAGATGTAACAGGAACGGTTAAGTCACGTAGACTGCGATGGACAGGAATGGGGAATGAAAGAGGAGAATGGAAGCTTCTCTTAGGAAAACTTGAGAAAAACCGCCCAGTTGATAGACCAAGGTTGAATAACGTTAAACAGGATTTGAGGGAAATAGATTGTACAGGGATGATTGGGATACATTAGCTCATAACTCAGGATAGGGATGTATGGAGAGCTTATGTTCACGCAGCCATGAACCTATGGGTTCGTTATAGCCAGCGAATTAGTTAGCTAGTTACTCAAAATTATAGCACTAACTACTCGTACCTCACCTGCATTATCGAACCCATACGTCAATAGCCTTGCGAAAATAAGCTCTCCATGCATCCCTATCCTGAGGTAATGTTTTCTAATCAACCCCCTGTATAATTTTTGTCTCACAAATCATTGTTAAATGCTATTGCCCTACCTCTTTTGTGGCCTAAGTAAAGGTAAAGGTATCCCATTACAGGCCTCAGGAGGCCCTTGGGGTAGTAGGAGGTTAGAGCTCCCCTTCAAGAGGAGATACCCCCTTCGTAAGTCTTCAAAACTTATATTTTTAAATAAACTACTCCTTGAAATAATAAAATTGATTATTTTAATTTCTAGCCTTATTACTAGATTTATCTGGACAATCGGCACTTGATGTCAGCCGGGTTGTCAGCCCCGTGACGGCGGTCTTTACCCCAGAACAAGCGTCTGGTATTCATTTCCCTTAGAGGGCGAGTCGACACGAGGGCCATAGTGCCGCCAGAAGGTTTGGGTCGAACCCTCGACCTTCCGACTTGTAGCGCAGTGCCTTAACCACTACGCTACGGTGTGTCCCTCTTTCTTGGCCAATCTACTGAACTATCTCCTGGATTCTTTCTCTCTGGTTTCCTACAGGGATTTTCCGTGCCCCTCTTCAATTCCGTAGCTCTAAATAGTGTATTTTCGGGTTAGGTTCTTCTTTAAAAATCTATCTCCTATGTTCCGCTACCTTCCAGTGGTGTGTAAATAGGAACCCTGAATGCCCCTACATGTAGAAAGTGAAAATAAATTGCTTATCTTATTCCTTTCTTCCTCCTCTATTTCTTTTTTCACTCTCTTTTATTCTTTTCAGTTTTTATTTAAAAACTCAATTTTCCCCCATTGTTCCCCATTTTCAGCAGACAGGTTACTAACCTGTCACAATAAAACACTTGTTCCTATTAACAACATTCTTATTCTGTAATTACATACCAAGAATTTCTTTATATAAAAACACGCTTGTTTGACTTATCTGAATAACTTATGATGATAAGTCGGTCAAGTTCGCATTCGCTTTATCATGACAGACGTCTCTGCAGATTGTTACGAGTGAGGACACTAAGTCTGATTGATTGATTGATTGATTAAGCGTCATTGCTTGTAAGTAAAGATGTAATTTGTCATCTGATCCCTGCCAGTACTATTTTTTTAATGCTACGAGAACGAACTTTAAAAATTTAGAGCCTTGAGAATGTAGAGGGCATCGATTCGGTTAATGGAAAATTCAAGTGACATGCGCCGTTGTCCGAAAGGAGTTTTACGTTCATCTCCACATAACGGATATTAAGGGCCAGTTTGGTCTTTATCTTTTCAGTTATTGATGAGTTGTAAAATATACAGTTTTTACTGTAATGAAATGAAATCCAATAATTTCTCTTAGTATGCCAATTTCCTTTACTTTCTACTCCTACTTTCTCCTGCAGTAGGTACAATAAAAATGAGAATGTGGAATATGCAAACGGTAATTAAATGTCTAGTGAAATATATGATCAAAACCAAATCTAATATATGAAAACGAATGTTTGTTTGTTTGTTTGTTTGTTTGTACTTTATGCGCGGCCATACCGTTGATCCGATTGTGATGGAACTTTTTTCAAAATGTTCAGGAGGATTCCCGGGATGAACATAGACTATAAGAGAGTTGTGATACTCTACTCCTACACTCTTAAAAATCGCCCTTTGTAGTGGAAAACGTGAAAAGAGTAGCTCTTTGGACGCTGAAATGGCTTATGCTTCCTAAACCATAACTAATACACAAAATTAATGTACAAAGAAATGAATATCTCAAAAAAACCTCTACAAAACAGTCTGCGACAGCATATGTTTATCTCTTACGGATAACACACAACAACCATTTTTGTCTTTCATTGATGCCAAAAAGATCGAGACAAGTATAGCAGCACATGACGGGTTTTCTTTCACGGATAACTCACAATAACGAAATTTGTCCTTTAGCTCATTTATGCCAAGAAGATGGAGATAAGTAGATTCCCGGGCAACACCGGGTAATCAGCACGGGGAATCTTAAAATAATTACGATATACATTTATAATTATTTTTCAATTTACTTAGCTATTCAACTAATCATGAGAAGTATATCAATTTTTGATTTCAGCTCATTTATGCCAAGAAGATCGGGATGAGTAGATTCCCGGACAACGCCGGTTAAACAGCACGGGGTATCTAAAAATAATTACGATATAAAATGTTCCCTCCACTTATTTAACTAAACATAAAACACATTAATTGTCGTATTTCAGCTCATTTATGCGAAGAACATCGGGATAAGTAGATTCCCGGGCAATGCCGGGTAATCAGCACAGGGTATCTAAAAATATAAATTTATAATTATATTTTCTATCACTTATTCAACTAAACATAAAAGCACATTAATTTTCATTTATTTAGGCGTAGCAGCCCAGGCGGGGTATTAGCGACCTCGTAGCATTTAATAAAAAACGCAAAATTCAATGTTTGCAAAAAAATGCATGTTTCGACTGTTACCAATCTCACCAGAACTCATCTCGGAGTTCGAAAAATGAGGGGAATTTTTACTATCTTTGTCTATCTATAATTACGCATCCCATTGTTGAACCATAGCCTCTCCTTTGTAAGGAGTTAGTAGACCAAATGAATTATTGTTTATCTTATTTGCTTATAGATGTCATGCGGTCAACACACCGATCCAACGAGACATCTAAAGGAAACTAAGATATTACCAGGACGTTGATGTCGGTAAATTTTGCTCGGAGGCCTCTATATTCAGACGTAAGGAACTTTACGAGCCTTAAAATCTTCAAACTCGAGACTCATGGCTTAAATTCCTTCCCGGAGGACTGGCTCCTTCGATTGTTCTGTCTTTAAAAAAGTCCTTCAACCCCGGCCGGGTTTGAACCCACGACTCTCGGAACCATCAATTTATTGCAATTATACGATCGAAATAAAAAAGCGTCACTGTTATAAAGTAAACAGTCTCTTTAATTTGCTTACTTGTTATAGTAGCCACTAGAGAGCAGTGTTACCGAGTTGCCGCTACGTCTCACGATGAGAATAAAGGAAAAATAAATGTTTGTGCTAGGATGCCTGATAGCGTAAGCGCACTAAAGTATCAATTCAGAGATTCGGGTTCAAATCCCCGTTCAGGCGATCATTTTTCTTTTTATGTCATATATGTATATATATATATATATACAACGATTGGGGGACTGGACATGCTGACCACATGTCACCCTATACTGTTAAGATGATCGTGCACCTCTGTGATTAACACATGTGGAAGTGATGCCAGCATTCTGCTAATAGACGAAGGGACTTCTAGGCCTGTCGCGCCATGAAGTTATATATAGGCCTATATATATATATATATATATATATATATATATATATATAGTGTAATGGATATCACGCTGAGGCTGAGGTGCAGACTCGGAGATCCGGGTTCGAATCCCGTCCAGGCATTTATTTTTCTTGTCATACCATATTAAGCTTGCATTGCTCAATGTTAAAGGTTTAATTATAACATCGATAAAGCGTCACTGCTATAAAGTAAAATAAATATTCTCTTTAATTTGCTTACTTGATATAGTCAGCTACTAGATGGCAGTGAAGACAGTGTTCTCGCGGCATCTAGTAGTAATGGAGAGTGTAATACATATATAAGAAGGGTAAGTGTTTGAATTGGATTCGCCTGGTAGTGTAATGGATATCACGCTGAGGTGCAGACTCGGAGATCCGGGTTCGAATCCCGTCCAGGCATTTATTTTTCTTGTCATACCATATTAAGCTTGCATTGCTCAATGTTAAAGGTTTAATTATAACATCGATAAAGCGTCACTGCTATAAAGTAAAATAAATATTCTCTTTAATTTGCTTACTTGATATAGTCAGCTACTAGATGGCAGTGAAGACAGTGTTCTCGCGGCATCTAGTAGTAATGGAGAGTGTAATACATATATAAGAAGGGTAAGTGTTTGAATTGGATTCGCCTGGTAGTGTAATGATGGATATCACGCTGAGGTGCAGACTCGGAGATCCGGGTTCGAATCCCGTCCAGGCATTTATTTTTCTTGTCATACCATATTAAGCTTGCATTGCTCAATGTTAAAGGTTTAATTATAACATCGATAAAGCGTCACTGCTATAAAGTAAAATAAATATTCTCTTTAATTTGCTTACTTGATATAGTCAGCTACTAGATGGCAGTGAAGACAGTGTTCTCGCGGCATCTAGTAGTAATGGAGAGTGTAATACATATATAAGAAGGGTAAGTGTTTGAATTGGATTCGCCTGGTAGTGTAATGGATATCACGCTGAGGTGCAGACTCGGAGATCCGGGTTCGAATCCCGTCCAGGCATTTATTTTTCTTGTCATACCATATTAAGCTTGCATTGCTCAATGTTAAAGGTTTAATTATAACATCGATAAAGCGTCACTGCTATAAAGTAAAATAAATATTCTCTTTAATTTGCTTACTTGATATAGTCAGCTACTAGATGGCAGTGAAGACAGTGTTCTCGCGGCATCTAGTAGTAATGGAGAGTGTAATACATATATAAGAAGGGTAAGTGTTTGAATTGGATTCGCCTGGTAGTGTAATGGATATCACGCTGAAGTGCAGACTCGGAGATCCGGGTTCGAATCCCGTCCAGGCATTTATTTTTCTTGTCATACCATATATATATATATATATATATATATATATATATCCACCGTTGTGGTCTCGAGGTAGTGTGTTGCCTTGTCACGAAGCGAGCCCGGATTCGATTCCCGGGCCGGATAGTCTCCCGGGTGAGGTTTTTTTTCGATTTTGTTCCTCACCTGTAAGCTTAGGGCCCAACGGTCCCCGAAAATCATCCGGCTATCATCATCATCATCATTATCATCATCCTTCACCGGTGTGGAACGCAATGGGAAGCTACCACACCAATAATTCCGTAGTAAAGCTGCAAATCATAGCAAGAAAATGCTATGATTGCAGTAAAAGACCTCTCCTCGGGCAGAATTACTAGGGATGTATATATATATATATATATATAAAATTATTATTATTTGTGTATTTTTTAATATATATCATGTATTTCCACTCATAATTTAGTGTAAGTAGGCCCACATAATGAAGGAAGAGTCAGAGATTTGATGTTTTTAAAACATATCAAAACATTCACTATGCAATGTGTTATTCAAATTTATATTAGTTGCTCTGCGTGTTTCGTGAGTTATACGATATTTATAAGAAACTAGATGTAATAGGGATAAGCTAATGTCATAGACTACTATGGGCAGGACATATGGCACAAATGAGGAGTGAAAGAGCAGCATGGAGGCTTCTTGTAAAAAATCAGAGGGAAAAAGCCCAATTGGTAGATCAAAAATGAGGTCGCAGAATAACAAACCACGATTTGAGGAAAGTTTATTACACGGGGCGTGGTTGGAGAACATTATCTCGGGATATGGATGTGTGGGGGGCTTGTGTCCGCGCGGCCATGGACGTATGGGGTAGATGGTGCCAGTGAAATAGAGATATGTGCTTACTTATTTAATTCGTAAATTTATTAATATATATATGTTTTTACTTGATCTATATAACATTTGATTACATAATTTAAATAATATTATTAAAAAACACCATGGCACGACAGATCTAGAAGGCCCTTGGCCAATCTGCCGGCTGCTAGCCTCACATCCACATGTGTAGATGATAATTCACGGAGGTAGATGATAATTCAGCCAATGTAGGGGTGACATGTGGTCAGCTTGTCGGGTCTCCCACCCGTTATAGCTGGTTTTCTCAACTTGGAGCCACTACTTGATGTAGCTATCCAAATGCCTGACAATGCTGGATGGGCACCGGTCCCATTCTGAATAAAATTCCTTGAGACAAATGGTTTCCCCTATGGTGACTCGAACTAGCGTAAGTCACGTAGCTCTGCGCCAAGGATTCTTGTCTTTACCACTCGGCTACGGCGCGGGACAAATAATATTATTATGTTTCTCTATAGCTTTATTAATTAAGCTTATATCATTTTATTAATGCAAGTATATTAAGTGAACACTTAACTGTACCCTAATTAATGATTTTCTTAGAACTTCATTACAAATTTCTTAATTAGCCTGCTTATGTATGTATTTTTTTATTTTTTAACTTTTGTTTGACCTCTCACCTTATAGGTACTTTTACGTGCCACACGCCACCCGGGCCTTACAGTGGCTGGCGACCTGACTGGAGAGGGATTTTACTATCCGACACACAGAACCTTGACACTCGATCCCATTAGCACGTTGTCCTTTATATCCTTCCTCATCACACTGTGTATTATTCATTATCTTTTTACAGTCTCACTTGCCAAAACATCGAATTCCCTTCCGCCCTATGTCAGAAAAAACTAAAGAATTATTTAATAATAAACTGACTTATACATCTCACAGATAGAATTATTTTAACAATTAATAAATTTAATCATTTATGAAAATAATATTAAAATTAACAAATATTTTCATTTGTTTAAATATTGTATAACCGTAAAATTAGTTTTCAATATCACATTATTTTTCTTTTGTTTTTTTTATATAGGCCCATACATAAGACAGGGACGGTCTACCAACAATTTAATTTATCTTGCTAGAATACATTTTATTATTAGTTTTCGTCTTAATTTTAACTATCATTAACTGGTTGTATTATAGATCATAATATAATAGATATTATCTTACTGGTCAAATCTGCATTTAGTATTTAATATTAGATTTAATTATGATTGTTATATTCTGATGTAATATATGTTTGTCCTGGTGAGTGGAAGAGAAGGCCACTTGGCCTTAACTCCACCAGACTAAATAAATAAATAAATACTTTTTTGACCACACAAGGGCGAGGAGGGCCTCTATGAATGAGTGATCAGCTCATTTCAGGGCCTCCTCCGATACAACACAACATTAAGACGAAATACTTCATTCACACACACATTCATACTAAACATGGCGAATATGATAATGGTGATTATGACGACCAGATGATGTTAGGGAACAGTTTGGGCCTTAAAGGTTCCTAACATTTGTCTTACAGGTCAGCAAAAACTTAAAAAAAAAAAAAAAAACTCACCTAGGAAACTTGTCCCGACTGATAATCGAACTCGTGCTCGCTGCGTGACAAGGCAGCATCCTATCTTGAGACCACAGCGGTGGACTTTACTTACATATAATTTCGTTTGTATTTATAGACCTAAAACCTCCTCCAGTCAGGGAATATATTTATACATGAAGGAGGTACATCTACAACCAGGAGATTGGATGGACCGACAAAATTGACTATTGGGAATTGGACGATGTCAAAGACATTAATCAACCGTTGATCTATCTATCTATTTATAATTTATTTCACTGCATATTTTATTGCTAATACATCAATTTATTTATCATAAGAATGTTAGAAGTAATTTCTCTGCTGTGCTATTCTTTTCCAATTTTATTACCCATTCCTAAAGTCCTGATCCTCGGGCTTCTTTGCTTATCGTTCCTATTGTATTCTGGAATGCAGGCTTTCACGGCCGGTAATTATAATGTTAAAAGATTCCGGGCTATGTGGCCGTGGTCTGTAACTGATATTTGTATTGTTTAATCGGAGGCGTTTTGGAGCTCTATTTCCATCCTCTCAACATTATCCAACCAATCTTAATATAACTTACCAAATCTCCTCTACTACTATTTTATTATAGGCCTATTTAAAAGATTCGATCTAGCCAGGAGGTACTAAGGGTCAAACACACACCACTCTCTCTCTCTCTCTCTCTCTCTCTCTCTCTCTCTCTCTCTCTCTCTCTCTCTTTCTCTTAACACTAAAAAAAATTGAGACTGAAAGTAAGTAGATAGATCATCGGTTGATTAATGTCTTTCAGATCGTCCGGTTTCCAATAGCAAAATTTAGTCCGTCGCTGTGGCGTAGTCGGTAGAGTCCCCATCTTCCTCTCCTGCGACCCGGGTTCGATTCCCGGCGGGATAAGGGATTTTAAAAACACAACCTTGAGATTGGGCGTGTGTCGTGTACTAGTTGTACCGATTGGGTTTACTTAAAAAAAAAAGTTGTCGGTTCATCCAATCTCCTGGTTGTAGAAGTTTCTCCTGCATGTATAAATATATTCCCTGACTCCAGGAGGTTTTAGGACTTCCTCTGAGTCGTCTTCTCTCAGGTTTCCGTAAACATCAATAAAATTAAATATATGTTCACACATAGAAAAAATTACATAATGGAAATGGGCAGTTAATGAAAAATGAGGGAAATTTTGAAGAGGTGGCTGAATTCGAATACTTAGAAATAATAATTGCAAATAGGAATGAGAATCACAAAGAAATTACACAGACTCAATTTTGGAAATGTAAGCTATTATACATTACAGGGACTCTAAAAAAACATTAACTTCAAAATATATAAAACTGTTATTCCTCCAGTTCTATTACATAGATGCGAAACACGGACACTTACTTTAAGGAGGAGAAAAGAATAAAGTTCTTAGAAAAAAAAATTGAACCAAGATGAGATGAAATGACAGGCGAATGGAGAAAACTTCTTAACAGTGAGCTACGTTATCTTTATAGGAAACAGATTTAATAAGAACAGTTATGTCTCGTAGGCTGCGATGAGCAGGACATGTGGCACGAATGTGGAATGAAAGAGGAGCATGCATAGCAGGATTTTAATATCATAATAAATATAAAAGTTTAAGTTAGTAATTTTGTATTTTAAAATTCTTTTAATATTTAAATATAACTTAAATAAAGAAAAACATCTAAATAATTCATTGTTGAATAAAAATGTCTCAGTAACAATTAAAGAGATTGTATTACATAACAGTTTTTGTAAATAATGCTTTTAAAAATTGTTTTAAGTCATTGTTGTCAAAATTATAAAGCTTTCTGTTATAACTGTAATAAGAACACCTGCTTAATTTCATATTTTTAAATGAAAGTAAACTAAACTCTGATTGGATGTTAAAACAATTAACTTTTTGATTTAAACCTTGTATTTAATGGACTATTAACCAATAGAATTTAAAATTACCATCATGTGATGTAATAATGTTCTTTAAAATTATAAAAGAATTATACTAGTCATTCTGCATATAACTTTCCTCAAAGATAGAAGCAAGAAGAGTTCTCAAGATAAAATGTAATATTTAATACAAGAGTAATTGATTCCAGGCAAGAAAATAATTTATTTTAATTGATAGTGAAGAATAATACCACTTACATTTACTTAATCTGCTGGGAACCTACAAAGTGAATAAATGTGAAATTATTTCTACAAGAAACAGTTTTTAGTGATTTTTAAAGTGTTTTCCTATCCAGTGTACCAACTACCGACCCTAAGAAGAGAATCCGGCTCTACCGAAAATAAAACCCAACCTGAACCAGTAATTCTTTTTGGGACACCAATCCTTCTTCAAAATGTTACTACAACATCGGGCATGAAGATAATTACTGCTTCAAAACATCGCCACTACGTGGAAAAAGAATTCCTTCCTCACATGTAAGCTTCTTGTAGGAAAATCAGAGTAAAAACGCCCAGAAGTCTGCGGCTTGTATCATATTTTCAATTCTTCTTTTCTCCTTGAATTAATATGATTGCTCTCTTGTCTTTGGGCGGAAAAGAAAATTTAACGTTTGCTTCATCTATCAAAACCTGGGAATCTGTGTGACAAAATGTACAACTTATTGATAGAGTTTTAATTTGAAAATGCTGGATGTTTTTTCAACAGAATATATTATTGAGAACAATGAAGAATCATACATTCAGATAATAATATGAGATTATGCATTATCAATATAGAATCAGAAGAAAATTATTTGACAAAATTGTACTTCCGCCATAGAATTGATCGAGAAGTCCTCTATTTTGTATTTCATCTATAGCGTTGCGTTTTGAAGTGCTTCACAACACCCTGTGAATAATGCATTAAGTTTGATATATTCTGTCTCTGCATCACAACTACAGCCATGCTTCATTTGTTTCTACATTTAAATTTTAAAATCGTCATGTGACGTCACAAGCTGTCACCTTATTCTGAAGGATACAGGAAGACACTAACATAATATAAAATGCGCTATTTTATACAAACACTCGAATTTACATCCTTCTCAAAGACAAAGAAGTATTTTTTTACTGAAAACATTTTGACGTGAGGCAGCTCTGGGACATCCATTTCATCCCTAAAAACTTAGCTTCACGTTCCAGTATTGATACCCTCTATATCAAACATGATCATCTCATTGCTCCAGGAGCGAGCTCGAGTTGCTCTGCTCTCTTAGGTGAGAGGTATGAGGTAGGAGGAGCAAGGGCCATAAAACAGTATCGGTTTCTTAGCACTGCGCAGCAGTAATGCTGTCTTACGAATTAATTTGAATGTTTATTATTATTATTATTATTATTATTATTATTATTATTATTATTATTATTATTATTATTATTATTATTATTATTATTGGCGACTCAGTGGCGCAAGCGGTTAGACGCTCGCCTCTCGCCGCTGGAGTCCCGAGATCGAGTCTCGGTCACTCCATGAGTATTTCGTGGAGGACGAAACAAAGTTTGGGCAGGATTATCTCGGTATTTGTCCAGTTTTTCCCTGCCACAAATTTTATTCCACCGCTTCTCCATATTAATCTGTTCATTTCGTTTCATTTCGTTAATCCGCCCCTGTGACCGTGCGTCAGGGATGGTCAACCGGCAACGTAGTTCAGACCTCTATACATATAGAGGTTTCATCTCATCCCATTCCTCGACCCGATCCTGGTTGGACACGAATTGAGGACATGTATTATTATTATTGTTGTTGTTATTATTATTATTATTATTATTATTATTATTATTATTATTATCATTATTATTATTATTATTAATTGATCAGTGAGATTGTAACAGACCCATAGGCCTAAAACTTATATGGATTCATATTATTATTATTATTATTATTATTATTATTATTATTATCATCATCATCATCATCATCATTATTATCATCATCCTATGGTATTTTTTTCGAAAGTACATATCGAAAAGTTATAGGACCATTTACATTTTGGTCATACGACTAATTAAAATCACTGGCAATATCAAACCCGGAGGTTCATGGCCGCGCGGAAATAAGCTCTCCATACATCCCTATTTCCAATCGTTACCTATACAATTAGCCTCCCTCAAACCATGATTAATGTTATTCTCGCCTCATTGTTATCCTACATTGGTCGCTTTCCCCCTGGCTTCCATATCATTATCTACATAATTATTAACCTCTCTCAAATCATGGTTAATGTTATTCTCATTATTGTCCAACAACGGGCGCTTTCCCTCTGGCTTTCCTACAAGAAGTTCCCATGCCCCCTTTTATTCCCCATTCGTTCTACTCCCATCACATTGCGAAACTTAACTGTTTTTATGACTGGTTTTCTATCACGAACATGTAACTCACTATTATATAATCTTCTCCGTTTACATATTTGTTCGTCTCTTTGGTCCAAAATTTTCCTAAGAACTTGTAACCTCAAATTCTCGTAATATTTTATCACCTCTTAGACTAAGAGGTTGGCCGCGGTGGACTTGTGGTTATACTCCTTGCCTCTGGTCCCGAGGGTCGCGGGTTCAAACCCGGCCGGGGTCGATGGATTTTTTAGGAAGGAAAAATCCAAGGAGCACGTCCTCCGGGAGGGACTTTAAGCCAGTGAGGTACGCTGCAGTCCCTGAAGATTTTCAAAGGCTCGTAAAACAATCCTTAAGCCTAAGAAATGAAAAGGCTTCTAAGCAAAATGTATCTAATTTTCAACCATAGTACCATAGTACAATAAACCAATTCGGTTTCCTAGATGTCAGTATGAGGCGAGAACGCTGCACACGTACCACTCAAAATCACATCTATACGAAACAAAGTACTACTAAATTAGTATGTTTCAAATTCTTCCCTGATAGGGAGGAGAAGCGCCTAAATATCTTTAAAAAGGGAGAGAAGCACTAGGCTTTCAATACAATACAATCACAAATTGGAAAACCTAAGAGACCAAAACGATGCATCAGCCATCCATATAATAACCTATCACACTCGATTTGTTAATATAATAGTACACAAAATAATAATATACCAGATAGGCTTACAGAATGAAGATGACGCAATGTGATAGGTGCAATGAATCTCCAGGAACCGATCAAATGGAACGAGGACATTAAAATAAAATAAGAGTTAGAAAAATATTTAATCGGTTCTATTGAATGTTTCCTTAAACATATTTTCATTCGCTAACCTTTACAAGAATTAACGTGGCCCTACTGATGGAAGTAACTTTAATGAATATATTATTTAAGAAATGATTTCATATTTTTCGGCTTAATATTTTTATAATAAAAACATAACAGCAGAATATTAAGATTTAGCTTTAATTGTAACAAAAACAAATTTAAAAGTAGTGTATCTTATTATTTAGGAATGAGAAAGAAATCATATTACAAAAAAAATATAAATTTGGAATGAGTATTTAGAACATTTAATAAATGAAAAGAAAACTTCGTATCTAAATTGCCTTAATAGGAAAACAAATGAATCATTAATTGAATACAAAAGAAAAAGTGCAATAGTTCGTAGAGAAGTTAGAAAAACTAAAAGAACAATGTGGGATAAATATATAAGTGATATGAAAACGATGTTCATGGAAAACAATAAAAGGCATACAAAATTATGAAACATTTAAATAATGAAATAAGAGATACACTTAAATTAAATAATATTCCAGAAGAAAAATTGATAGAATAATATCAAGAATCATGGACAGAAAAAAATTCAGAAGAAAATGAAGAAGAAATAATACAAACAGATGAACACGCAGATTTAATAACCATAGAGGAATTAACAATTTCTATTAATAATTTCCATAACAAAGAGACACCAGGTACTGATAATATGAACATAGAATTAATTAATTATGCATCATGTTCTCTAAATATTCGTCTACTAGATTTTATAAATATATGTTGGAAGTTTGGATATATACCCGAAGAATGGAAAATCGTCAAAATATACCCTATATATAAAAAGAGAAACAGACAAGATTGTTCTAATTATAGAGGAATAAGTCTATTACATTACGTGCTATAAAATGTATGCCAATATTTAAAAAAAACCGCTTAAACATAATTATAGAAAATATTATATTGGATGTTCAAAATTGATTCAGAAAGGGAAGCTCCTGTTCCGACTGTATATTCACAATGACTCAATTATTTAAAAAAACATATAGAATTTAACATCCCAACATATATAGAATGTATAGACTATGAAAAAAACTTTTGATATAGTAAATATAAGTAAATTATGGGATATAATGACAAATAAAGGTATTCTTAACATTTGATTATGGCTATACAAAGTTTAATGTAAATAATAAAATTGTAATAGACATAGGTTGTAAATCAACAACAAAAATTAGTAATAATAAATCGTGGTGTCACCTTCTCTTTTTTAATTTATATATATATATATATATATATATATATATATATATATATATATATAGACGAAGTTATGTTAAAGTGGCAGATTAATTTCAAAAAAAGTAAAGTAAAGTGATCCCACAACAGGCCCGGAGGTCCTTGGGGTAGTAGGAAGTTAAGACTCCCACTTTTTCTAGACAATCGGCACTTTTTTGCCGATGATCAAGTAGTGGTTTCCAGTTCAGAAGATGGTCTACAAAGAGCTATTTTTAATTTGGAAAAAAAAGTACCAATTACAATTTAAACATTTCAAAGAATAAAACTAAAATTTTAGCATTTAAAGGACATGATACCTTAAGAGCAAAAATAGTAATTGATAATAACATTTTAGAGCAAGTGAACTGTTTTAAATATCTAGGTTTCAATTTATCATATGTTAAAATTAACATATTAATGACAAAAATATAAATTTATTCTAATGTGTGGCACTGTTAAAAGAACCCTTAAAAAACAAGAAAAGAAACAAAAATGAAATTTTATAAAATAATGGCTGTTCCTTTATTGATGTATGGATCAAAATGTTGGACGATCACTAAAAGACGAGAACAAAGATTGGAAGCAACTGAGATGCGATTTTTAAGACATGTAACAGGATATACTCTGGTGGATAAGAAAAGAAATGAAGACATAAGAAAGGAACTAAATATTTTCAAACTTACAGATCGAATAATTAAATATAGGAACGACTGGAAAGAACATATTGATAGAATGCCAGAAGGAATATTCCCAAAATTATTGCTAAATTATAAACCGCACAGAAGAAGAAATGTTGGACGCCCACACAGAATATGGTCTGAACAATTTTAACAATTCTAGGTTCCATGAAACCGGAACGAGCCAACAGGCTTAATCCCTGGATGATGATGATAATGATGATGTATCTTATTACTCA
The DNA here is from genome assembly GCA_030220185.1 of Diploptera punctata. Lineage (NCBI taxonomy): Eukaryota > Metazoa > Arthropoda > Insecta > Blattodea > Blaberidae > Diploptera > Diploptera punctata. The sequence goes on from JASPKZ010002704.1 coordinate 133,221, forward strand.
GTGCAAATTTAGGCTCTAGAATTTGCAATTTAGTTGGCTCATATAGATTCTTATATAACTCTATGTAGATTTTATAAATGTAAAAGAAGCATTAATAATGTATTAAAGAGTGGCATTAATAAATATTGTAATTTTCCACATTTATATAATAACCTTAAAACAAAACTATCATTTCTCTCACAAGTGTCCATAAACATAATTAAATATTTTGTTTTCTTTACAGTGTTATTATTAACTTGACTATTCTCATAGTTTGGTGCACTGTAGAAAATAAGTATTTTGTAGGTTTTCGGTAGAGAAATTATATATCACTCAGAATAAATTTATGAGCGTTCTACATCGACCGAAAGAACAGGACAATACTTTACTACCCTTGGAATGAGTTGAACTGGAAATTCAATTCCATCTTTATTGCTCTTTACCATGAAAACTTAGCGGCAGCAGCGAATTATATCTTCAGTCCAGTTTTTTTTTCTGCAGCGCCATGTTAGATTTAATTTTCACTTTTTTCAGCTGTTCGAGTGCTTGGAAAAGCATCTGCTTTGCTATGTTCAGTAACTCAAATTGTTAGTAGTGAGGCTTCCCATTGCTTTCAAAATTACTTACCAATTTGCAATCAATGTAAAGAGAGATTCGATGTACATAAAGTAATTATATATAGTTCAGTGTTGTGGTCTCGATGTAGAGTGCTGCTTTGTCACGCAGCTGGCCTGGGTTCGATTCCCGGTCGGGACAGGCTCCCGGGTGCGGTTTTTCGGGGTTTTTCTTTACCTGTAAGACAAATGCCAAGAAGCCTAGGGTCCTACGATCCCCGAAAATCATCCGGCCATCATCATCATCCTTATTATTATCATCTTCACCTTTCACCGGTATCGAAAGCAACGGGAACCCACCACACCTATAATTCCCTAGTAGCTGCAAAGCATAGTATGAAAATGCTATGATTGAAGTGAAAGACATGCCCTCGGGCAGAATTACTATGGATGGATGTATATATATATATATATATATATATATATATATGTGTGTGTGTGTGTGTGTGTTATGTGTGTTTTTTTTTTACTTTTTGCGTTTGTGTGTATTTTTGTGATTGCGTTTGTGTGTTTTTCTGTTTGAGTGTTTTTTTGTGTGTTTTTTTTGTGCAGTGCCACCACGTTGTCTTTTATGGCATTTCTGGCTTTCTCCCCTGGCATTGGCGGAATTATAATCCATTTCTTAGGTTGAGGTACCAGGAAACCGGAGTTTCGTTACCCTGATGATAAGGGTGATAAATGATAATGAAGCACCTGGAGAAGCCTTAACCTCAACTTAACACAAATTCCAGATCATGGGGGAACCACAGGAATAATTCCCTTTAAGGAAATATTTTTATGGTATGATTGGGAATCAAACCCGCGACATCATGAACTGCAGTCAGAAACGCTGACCATTAGCTTATTAGGCTGGTTTATTCTGTATAATAGAGTATTTCGTGATCATTATCATCATCATCATCATCAAGGACCTGCTGATCTGTTCCGATCTCATGTTAGAATTGGTCTATCCATCTTTTACTGGGTCTTCCAACATTTCTTCATCCTAGTGGTTTGTAATGAAGGAACTGTTTCGGAATTCTGTTGTTTTTCATTCTATTGATGTGGTCCAATCTTTCATCTCTGTATTGTGTAATTCTATCTAATAGTTTGAATATATTCAGTTCTCTTCGTATATCCTCACTTCGCCTTTGATCCATTATAGTATAGCCAGCCACACTCTCAGAAACCTCATTTCTGACGATTCTATTCTTCGTTCCTGGTGTTTTTGTTAAGACCCAATGTTCCGATCCATATAGTAGCGTTGGAATCGCCATTGTTTTATAAAATTTTTAAAGTGTCTCCTTTTTTGTTCCTTTGAGACTTCGTTTTATGGTGCCAGACATATAATTAAATTGATTTATTTTGTTTTCAATGTCTTCACTTTTTCTATATGATACACTATGTCCCTGATAATTAAAATTGCTCACTTGTTCTATTATTTTATTCTCCAATTGAATTTTTACTCTTAGTAGCTCACACCCTCGAAAAGCTAAAACGTTTGTTTTTAGAGTAGATATTTTCAGGTTGTATGTTTCACATGTTTTACGTAATTTGTAAATTGCCCGTTGTAAGCCATCTTCTGTCTCAGACATCACAACATGATAATCTGCAAAAAGTAAAGAATCTAATAAGATATTGTAAATTTTAAAATGTTCAGTTAAAACATTTGCCAATTGTGTATGACATCGTTTATAATAGAGTATTTAAAATTTCCTTTTTTTTCGCATACATAAAATGCATTATCTTGTAAGTTTCCAAACATTTCTCTAGTTTATTCAAATTTCTCACAATATTAGTCCATCGCCCATGCCCATGTTCCCAACGATTGGGGATATGCTCTGGAGGAAGTGGAACGATTGGAAGTCTCCGCCGAAAATCGTGTACTTTTAATAGCGCTTTAATGAAATCGTTATTCACTGAATAGATACATTTAATCACTTCTGGAAATTTCGTTGGGATATGATCTGCTATTCGATAAATCAGTTCCCAAGCAAAATGCAAAAATAATAACAAATACCTAAAAATTGTATCTAATGTCAAAATAATAATAATAATAATAATAATAATAATAATAATAATAATAAAGTAATAGCTTTTTTTAATTGGCAGAGTTAAAGTCTTAAGGCCTTGTCTACTACTCAACCAGGTTAAAAAAATATAAAAATGATTCTTACGTCTAGTTAAATAAAAATAAATTTTACATACTATATCTTCAATTTTATTATTATTATAATTATTAATTATTATTACTATTATTATTATTATTTATTATTATTTGCAAAATATTTTGAAATAAATTTAACTCTAGAGAAATAATAATTATTTGACAACAGGTAACTGTGTAAGCGTGACTTAAAAGTGCCAAATGTGCGGCTACCCCTGATATCTTGAGGAAGGAAATTCCAGGAGCGGGCAGAGGCTACTGTGAAGGAAGTAGAATAAGAGGAAATGCTATAAAGAGGGGTTTGTTAGCAGACTGTTATCTTGTGACCTGGTTTCGATATTGTGGTAAGAAGATAACTTCCCAAATTTGGTCGCCAGGTAACTAGGAGTGTAGGAAATCAGAAGTTTGAAAATAAGTGAAAGAGTGCAATTTACGTCTGTCAGTAAGACGGAGCCAAGAGAGGTATTGTGTTCGGAAATATGGTCATAAAGGCGGATGTTGAAAATGAATCGAACGCAAGCTTTATGAACACACTGCATTATATTTAAGGTCACAATAATCGAAGTGCGACAACACAAGATTCTTCATAAGGATATGTTTTAATCAAACTGGGAGAAAATTCTTTAAACATCTAAGATAATCATATTTGAAGAGAAAAATTATACGCTCAGACCGGGACTTGAACCCGGGACCCTTGGTTCTCTAGACCAAGTGCTCTACCAACTGAGCTACCTGAGCAAGTACCGATCTAAACGCAAATCCTTCTCTATATACATTGTAAAAAAATCTAAGATAATGTAAGATGGAGAAATTCTTTTTATATATGTGTTTCACTTGTGTTATCAGGTACCAATACAGGTATTTTAGGTAGCATAAATCATATTTAGGACCTATTTAGACCTAACTACACAAGATACACGTATGCGATTTAGCATTTAGGTTTATGTGTTAACCCACTAGCTTCAAGTTTAAATGTTCAATGCATTTCCCTAGAAACCAGATTTAAGTTATCGTAAATTACATTGTCTATTTTCCGACATTCAAAACAAGCAAAATATAACGGTACTTCAGATCACAATAAGGGTGAAGGCCAAAAACATTCATCTTCTATTCATAAATTTTAATAAAGAGTACCCTGTCAAGGGATGTACAAAATATTGAAAAATATATAACGGCAGAGTTTAGCGAGTATACCTCGTCTTCTGAGTTGAAGGTCATTTAACTGCCGGCGAGTCTACTTCGTCTTTTGAGGCGAATGTGTTAAGGGGGAAAAAAAAGAGTTTTGCTTAATTTAGCTGTCTACTTATTACAAATTAAACATTTTATAGCTTTATTTTGTCAAAATAAAATACGTTTGCTCCCATGGAACATTAATAGTGAACATAAAATAACATGAACACGAGCGCGAATCACCTCATGAACTACCACTGTCCTGTCAAGGGAGGGAAGGTATACATGACGTCAAAATTTCTCCTCAGTTCCTCATTTAGGTGCTCTCTCAATTATTCTCCGAATCGCGTGGTCCACCAGTTATTCGCTACTCTATACAATTATTGATAATTGCAGTTTAAATACATTCTAACTTAAACTATGTGCCCCTTAAAAATAAAACTTTACAAGAATAATGAAAACAACTGGAGCTTTAATAAATTGTATGATCTTATCTAAACTATAGAACAATTTTAGCATTCCCTCCGTATTGCGATATGAAAACTCCTATAAAATTATTCTGTACCAGAATTTATAATAATTATAATACTATTACCATCACAACCATTATATCTGTGCATCCGAGTCACGGGTTAAAACCGCGGAGAAATGTACTAAAAACAAGAAGCTAATCATTTCAAATCAGATGTATTATTATTATTATTATTATTATTACTACTATTATTATTATTATTATTATTATTATTATTATTATTATTATTATTATTGGGGACACGCCGTAGCGTAGTGGTTAAGGCACTGCTCTACAAGCCGGAAGATCGAGGGTTCGAGCCCCGTGGGGGTCAGGATCTTTAAACTTACCCAAACCCTCTGGCGGCACTATGGTCCTGGCGTCGACTCAAGCCTCTAAAGGAAATGAGTACCAGACACTTGTTCTGAGGGTAAAGGCGGCCGTCACGCAGGCCCGACAACCCGGTTGACATCAAGTGCCGATTGTCTAGAAAATAGTGGGAGCTTTAATCTCCTACTACCCCAAGGGCCTCCTGAGGCCTGTTCGTGGATCTCTTTTCTATTATTATTATTATTATTATTATTATTATTATTATTATTATTATTATTATTATTATTATTATTATTATTATTATTATTATTATTATTATTATACAAAGAGAGAAATAATGGGAGTCCAAAAATATGATTTATAAGTTACTGAAGAAAGAAGACAAATGTTTTGGCCACGTAAAGAAGATTTCAGATGGCAGGATACCTTAGATGATATTAAATTTTGAAACTGAGGGTAACAGAAGAAAGGAGAGACCAAAATATCAATGGGTTCAAAGAATACATAGGAGTATGGTGTCGAGAGGGTTAACAAAGAGTGATGAGATTAGGGATGTATGGAGAAGTAAAATTTACAGCTAATTGTAGGAAAGCTACTGTATTGCAGATAAATTCCTATCAAAAATATTATTATTAGTAATATTATTATTAATTCTTTTATAGTATTAATATTATGGCAATTTATTAGTATTACATACATACATACATACATACATACATACATACATACATACATACATACATACATACATACATACATACATACATACATACATACATACATACATACATACATACATACATACATACATACATACATACATATACATACATACATACATACATACATACATACATACATACATACATACTACATACATACATACATACATACATACACATACATACATACATACATACATACATACATACATACATACATACATACATACATACATACATACATACATACATACATACATACATACATACATACATACATACATACATACATACATACATACATACATACATACATACATACATACATACATACATAACATACATACATACATACAATACATACATACATACATACATACATACATACATACATGCATACATACATACATACATACATACATACATACATACATACATACATACATGCATGCATACATATATATAGAATCTCACATAAGATAACTGAAATTAATGTAGTGTGTTTGTCTGTCAAATAACTGAATATGATTCGAGTATTTAAACAAAATCTAGCATTTTACCAATCATAAAAAATGTCTATTCAAGTATGTTGATACAAAATGAAAATAGAAAAACTTGAAGTCAGATTTGTGAATGAAAAATTAACAAAAGAAGTGAGTTTGGGTCACTTGTTAGAGAATTCATCTTAGAGACATCAGACGGCAGTGTGACGTCATCATCTGGTAAACTAGAAATTGTTAAGTTTTGTTACAAAACAAAAGACATTTTTTATCATTTCGGGACGGACAGACAAGCATTGTATTAAAATGTCGTGTTAATTGTTCTGTGAAAATACTCCCACTGCTCTACACAGAGACAGGCGGTCTTCTCCTTTCCTTTCCTTTCCTTACAATTATTTGTACCACAGAAATTCAGCATTACATCTGGGTCACATTTAACATACACACGTTTACACAATGCTGATCAAATATAACAGCTACTGATGGCAGAAGAGAATGAAGATTAAAATATATTACAAGAAAACTGAAGAATTATATATGAAATATTTACCTAGAAGATCCGTCTCCTCAACTTCATCATCATCATCACTACAGGGATTAGGCAATTTCCCGTTCCGACTTCATAATGCATCAGCCCAACGTCTTCTAGGTCTTCCAACATCACGTCTTCCTCTTGCTTGATAATTTCTTGCTAACAATGGATATCTCTCCTTACTCATTCCATCCATGTGATCAATCCATTTCTGTCTGTAATTCGTGATCTTGTACATCCTTTTACTTGTCTTAGGAACCTCATCTCCGCCGTCTGTATTCTATCCTTCTGTTTTTTCACTGGAGCCCAAGTTTCACATCCCAATATTGTGGGAACCGCCATAACATTATACATTTTTATTTTGGTTTCTTTTCGAATTTTATTTTTGAATGTTCTCTGTATTGTTCCACACACCGTCTGAAATTGATTTATTTTGGAGTCAATATCTCTTTCCACATTGTAGCCAACATCACAGCCCAAATATTCTCCTCAACTTTATTAGTTATTTAACTGTAGCGCTTTCGGGACTAGTCCAATCATCAGCAGGATTCAAAACTGGTGTTTCACTGAAGATCTGGTAGAGGGGGTTAGACGTACTAGATGCGTTTTCATTTATCAGATGGCCGTTGCTGTTAACAGCCCTCAAAATTTCCATCTCTTCGAGTACGTTTATCTTATACCAGATCTTCAGTGAAACACCAGTTTTGAATCTTGCTGATGATGGGACTAGTCCCGAAAGCGCCACAGTTAAACAACTAATAAAGTTGAGGAGATGGACCTTTTAGGTAAATATTTCATAATTGTATATTTTAATTTTGAATAATACCTCAACGGAACTTTATCATGAATCTTATTAATGATGAAAACTGAAGAAGCATTACGAGATATCGAGCCCAAAAATAAGTAAGCCTTTAGACAACACTAACAAGGGAACTGTCAAACATTTCATGCCGAAATGTACCTTGAAATTTCTTCCAGAGAAGTGTTGTGGTGATTAAGACCGTGTCCAAAAAGATGCGTTTTTAATGCACAGCATAGAAATCGAAACCAGAAGCCAGCAATGTAAACACACTGTACGGAGCAGGCGGACTATCTTCACGAATAAGAGCGGAGTGAAGTGAGACGGGACGCGGCGCGGAAGGCAGGTAGTGAGGATTATCCAGTCTATCAACTCAGGTGTTGTGTTACTGCCATATAGTTTAAATGAGAGAGTTGGCGCTGAATGTTAGTGTCTTCCAATTGAAAACAACAGATATATTTTTTAACACGGTCTTGGTACATCATAACGCTTCTCTGGAAGAAATTTCAAGGTAGATTTTGGCACGCAATGGTTAATAGTTCCCTTACAAGTACCGTAATATGATAATAGAAGAGAAATATAAGTAACGTGTTTTAGAAGACGTGCATGAAACTATAAAAACATATGATAGGCATGTATATTTAGGTACAATAATAATTAATGCAGATGGATGTGATGAATATGTACAGCATGTCTATAAAGTTCCAGTACATTTTTGGGAAATAGTAATCAATTACAACATGAAGTATGTTACAGCATACACAAGACTACTCTCTTCCCATGTGGCCACCGTCCATTTCAAAACGGGTCACGGTAGCCCTAAATATACCTTCTGTGACACAGCCACAGTAATCATAGCATATGCCTCCCTTATCCATTGTTTCAAAACTGCCAAATTACCAACTTTTATTCTGTAGACTTTGTCTTTGACGAAACCCAACAGAAAAAAGTCCATTGTGGTAAGATCAGGTGAACGGGCTGCCCACAAGCGAGGTGATCTTCTTCCAATCCACCTGTTAGGAAATGTACATAATTAGACAACATAAAAATGGAGGAATACGAGATAAATTATCTTCTTCTTCTTCGTCACGGTTTAGGCTTATTTACTAGCCTCTTCCGGCTCCAAATTGCTGCTGTTTCCATCTTTTCTTTGGTCTATCCAAACTTCTTCTTCCTCTTGGTGAATAGTCGTATGCTGATTTTGGTATTCTGTTCTCAGTCATCCTTGCTAAGTGTTCTTTTCAGTTTGTTCTGTATTTCGCTATTGTTGCTTTTAATTTCTCTACTTTTAGTTGCTGTCTTGGTACTATCGAACCCGTAAATTCATGACAAGTCCTTTACAATATCGGCACATCCTTCATCAAACCATTTCTTATTTTACCACTTTTTTACATAAACTACGCGTTCTGATGCTGAGAATTTAATAGTTTTTTGAGGTCTGCCATATTCTATTTATATCAGTTTTTCTACATTTAACAGCTTTTTATCTGAATATTCCAGTATTACAAATATATTAGCAATTTTAATGTGATATTCTCTCCATAGTTTATAATTTACAAGTGTTTTAATTTTTTCTCTTTGAGAATCATCTCTCATAAGCGATAACCGTTCTCTGATTTTCACCCTTATCAGGTGATGAACCGAATTACTGTCTGCTCCTCTAACTGATCTGACATCGATGATTCTACTGTGCCAGCATTTGTCCACTAATACCATGAACTATCTGGTTCGAGTTTCACCATCTGGAGACATCCAGGTGTATTTATGAATATCCTTAAGCTGGAATGTTGTGCTGTTAATAATATTCTTTGATGTGGCAAATGTAATCTGACTCCATTGTCATTGCTATCTTCATGAAGTCTGAATTTGCCTATCGTTTGGCCTGAATATAACTTCCCGTCCCACTTTTGCATTAAAATCTCCTAAGACAATTATGATATCGTGAAAGACCTTTAAATACGCAATTGTAATTCTTCATAGAACTCATCCTTGATCTTGTCATTCTCTTCTGTGGTACCATGTATATTTACGATTACGAAATCTCGTCGTTTACCCTTTAGAATTATGTATGATATCCTGTCACTGATATACTTAACATTTCGAATAGCTGAAAGGATCCTCCTTCGGAATAAAAACATAAAAAAAAAACTCGTTCCAATTTCTCATCTCGCTGCACACCTATGTCATAACGTAAAGTTTTCCGATTCCTGTCTATCTACTAGCCATCTAACTTCCTATAAAACAATTACAACCAAGGATAATTTATCTAATTCACGTGTTAATATTTCTAATGTCCCACTATTAATACAATGTCCTAATATTCCATGTTCCTGGGATCAGTACTCTATATTTGAGCATTTGCCGTGGATTCTCTGAAGTTGTCCCAGTGCGGAGATCCTAATGGGATCTATTTTACCTTCGGAAAAATTTTGTCCCAGTAGAACCCATGCTCGCGTTTCTTGACGGTTGTATTTTACGCCGAAAGATTCTCACTCTTCCCACAAAGATGAATTTTCCGTCTAGCTTATCCCCTTGAATCTGTCCGGCATATATAACCGTTTCGTCGACAGCAATTCTACCACCGGCATTGCTCTAGGGGCCATTTAAGCATGCAAGCCAGTCCGCCACAAGATAAATGTACCATGGAGGGCTATATTCGCTCTATAACATCTCTAACTGTGCATTAAGAATTATGAGATATTATTAGGGAGGGTTGAGCTTGTTTTTTACAAGAGTAAGTTGCTACAGACTGCTTAAAATATTGCCTGTTACAGCGCCACTATCCCGTGCAGAGGCTCTCCGTTTCGATTCCCCTCCTGTTCCCGTCATGCTGTGATTCCCTGAGCAAGTCACTCGTATGTAAAGAGTTTTTGGATAATTGTCTTTTCAAAGTTACTTATTCTTGATGAAATCGGAATGTGGATCTGTGTGTCTCTAAGAGAAAAATGTCTTTAATCATTTATTTAATGAACCGTATGTAAGGTAATTTGTTCCTATAAACACTGCGGTATATAGTGAATAACGTAATCTTATTGCGATCTTTTCCATCAGTGCGCAAAGTGGGGCGTGTTACATTACCTACTTTATGTTTCTGGTTTACAGGATGCAATGTAAAGTAAACAATTTACTTTTTACAAAAAAATTCTAGCGCATTGTAAGAGTATAAACACCAAGAGCAGTCATGGTGGCAAAAACTGAACTTATATTTCAGCTCGCACCTCCATTTATATTATTCATTTCAAACAACCCCCAACAATTTAACAAATTATCCTTTTTTTCGTATGCATTCGTCTAATTCTGAAGTAGCTTAATTAAAAGAAACTACTGTAATCTATTTAAATTTTATTTTTGAGTCAATAAAGCAGCAACAAAATGTAGGTATAATGAATATCACCTGTAACAACAATACCACCGAAGTGCAAGTTGCTACTTAATACATTACTGAATATAATGTAAAAGCTTATAAAACAAAATTGAAATATATCCATCCAAAGTAATTCTGCCCGAAGGCAGGTCCTTCATGCTATGCTTGCGGTATTACTAGGGAATTGTAGGTGTGGTAGCTTCCCGTTGCTTTCCACACCGATGAAAGATGATGATAATGAGAAGGATGGTGATGATGGCCATGTGATTTCGGGGACCGTTTGGGCCTTAAAGTTTTCCAGACATTTGTCTTATAGGTGAGGAAAAACCCCGATAAAAACCTCACCCCGACCGGGGTTCGAACCCGGGCCTGCTGCGTGACAAGGCAGCACGCTACCTCGAGACCACAGCGGTGGACTTGAAATATATAATGAATTCAAAATATATATCTTTGAAAAGAAATTAATTTGGGGGTTTGAAAATACTATGTTATTTATTAATATATATAATTTAATTGTAATATTAATGTGTTTTCTTTATGTAATTGTAATGTTAATGTTTTTAGTGTATAATGCTATTGTGTTATTATTTAATTGTAATATTATTATTGTGTTTACTTTATGTAATTGTAATGTTATTGCTGTTTTTGTTGTTTATTTTTCTAGTACCAATTATTACTTTATTGTAACGGACTGTCAACATCACGCACGGCTTACTGCCCGTGCGACCCATATTTGTAAATAATATTGTAAATATCTTACTTTTTGTCTAATAAAGTCCTACTACTACTACTACTACTACTACTACTACTACTACTACTACTACTACTAATATATATATATATATATATATATATAATTTATGACAACTAGACCCACGGGATTCCAATTTCAAAATCATTAAATTGAGCATTTATGAATATATTCCTGGAATAATTATTTTGTGCAGTGTATAATACAGCATACTGAATTAAGTTTTACCTTTGTTTGCAAATGTGTGATTATGTCTTTCCTTTTGTTACAGGTAAGTAGATTTCTGCGCCTGCGCTAATTTAATAGATTAACTTTCATCAAATTGTAAGTACTACAATATTAATCAATATACAGCTGTCTGTTTTACCGACATGATGAGGAATGTTGCCAACACAATTCCATGTTCCCATTAATACAAGATTAAACTGAATTGCCATGAAACTGATATGCTAACTATTTTGAACACCAGGAGACATTTGAATGTGGAAAATTGCTTGAGACTGTGCTATATCTTAATATAGGACACTTTGAGCATTCTTATTAGACAGGTGTAACATTTTATTTCATAAAATAACTTATTTTTTCAAGTGACCTATGTAAACTGAAGCTGTGAATAGAGAAGTCTAGATTTGTGCCGTATATATAAAGTGATCCTACTGTAGATACTAGGAGTAGAGTCAGGTTAACTCAATCAACAAGATATCAGACCTGAGTGACGGCCGCCATTAAATTCAGAACATGTGTTACTTACTTACTTACTTACTCACTGGCTAATGCTTTCCAATCATTCCCTGTATAATCTACTTCCCTCAAATCATAGTTAATGTTATTCTCCTACCTCATTCTTGGTCTACCAACTGGACGTTTTCCTTCTGGCTTTCCTACAAGAAGCTTCCATGCAAGTCTTTCATTCCCCATGCATGCAACATGTCCTGCCCATCGCAGTCTACGAGACTTAATTGTTCTTATTATATCTGGCTTCCTATAAAGACCATGTAATTCATTGTTATGTAGTCTTCTCCATTCACCTGTCTGTTCATCTCTCTTTGGTCCAAAAATTTTCCTAAGTACTTTATTCTCAAATACTTGTAATCTTCTTTCCTCCCTTAAAGTAAGAGTCCATGTTTCGCACCCATATAATATAACTGGTAGAATAATAGTTTTATATATTTTCAGTTTAACATTTTTTGAAAGGAGATGGGACATCAAGAGTCTCTGCAATGCATAATAGCACGCATTTCCAGAATTAAGCCTATGTTTAATTTCTTTGTGCATCTCATTCCTATTTGTGATTATTGTTCCTAGGTATTTGAATTCAGCCACTTCCTCAAAATTTCCCTCATTTGTCATTAGCTGTCCATATCCATTATATAATTTATTTCTACGTGTGACCATATATTAAGTTTTATTGATATTTACTTCCAGTCCTAATTTCTTAGTGTTACTCAATAGTGTGTGCGTGTTGTACTTTAGTATCTCCTTGCTGTCGGCCAATAATACTACATCATCAGCATAAACTAACAGCTTATTAATACCATTGAGTTGTAAGCCTTCCTCATTCTCTAAAGATTTAATGGCATGCTCTAGTACAAAATTAAATAGTAGAGGAGATAGTGCATCTCCTTGCTTCAACCCATTCTGGATTTCAAAAGTGTCCGAAAACTGTTTGCCTACACGCACCCTACTCTTTGTGCCATTTAGACACATTCGTATAAGTCTAACTAACTTTTTAGGAATTCCGAATTCCAGCAGGATACTATATAACTTCTCCCTCTTAATTGAATCATATGCTTTTTTGAAGTCTACGTATAGTTGATGTACAGTACCATTATATTCCCATTTCTTTTCTAAAATCTGTCTTATACCAAAAATCTGATCCGTTGTAGACCTGTTTCTTCTAAATCCACATTTATGATCTCCTAGAATGTCATCAACATAGGGAGTAAGTCAGCTGACTAATATATTTGTTAGAATTTTCAGAACATGTGTTAACTTCAAAAATTAAAATTGTAGCTTTTGAGGGCAAAGTGCCAGTCAGAGCAAAAATCGCAATCAATAATGAAATAATAGAACAGATAGCACACTTTAACTATCTTGGTTCAGATATAACACATAGCTACAAATGGGATATACATAATAAATTAAACCGATATGAAATGGTGTGTGGCACCATAAGAAGAACCCTCCGAAAGACTCGAAAAGAAACTCAGCTCAGGTTTTAAAAATCATAGCTGTTGCTATTCTTTTATATGGATATTAATCTTGGGTAGTTACAAAAAAATATATCTCAGACATTCAAGCCTCTGAAATGAAATTTTTAAGATCCGTAAAAAGATGTACACGCATGGATAGATTACACAATGAATCAATAAGAAATGAACTGGAGATATTTTCAATAGTCGATAAACTAGAATAGCACAAATACCAATGGAAAGAACATTTAGACAGAATGGACAATACAAGATTACTCAAAAAGATCAACAGCTACAAACCACATGGAAAAACATCTTGGGACGGTCAAGGAAACGATGGACTTGGGACCGGAACAGGTCGCATTGACCTAATCCTGGAAAGGAAGAAGAAGAAGATGTTTTTAGTGCTCATTTAATTTAGTGCCTAAGTTGACCCTAGGGCGATGGTGCTGGGAGAAGAATTCTGCCAGTTTAATAAATCCGATATCTTTGAAATTGAATCAGCGACCTTTCGGCTTAAATCGTATTGTCTTAAAACACTGTTTTGGTGAGTTCCTAATATGAAAAGCACTCTTTAAAAATATATAAAGAGTCTATTATATAAAGTCCGTTAAATGTGACGGAAAAACAGTTTGGTGCGTAATTACATTCTTGAAGCATACTAATATGTAGTGGCAAAGGGATATACATATATGCGTTAGGAATACATAAAAAAAGGATTGTTATAATTTTTCAATTACCTATGAATTTCTTATACCACTTCCACTTTAAACCTGTTTTTCTCAATACTGCAGAACTCACATGTACCTTTGTTACTAACCGCCCCAAATGCAAAGAAGAATATCGACTTTATTTATTTATTTATGTATTTATTTACTGGTGAATTAGAATTCGCGCAGATCTAATAAATGTTAAATTTTATCCAAGCACTAATTTATCTGAAAGTTATAAAAGTTACCGAAAATTTTACTTAAAACCTAATTTGTTTATTCATCAACACACTAATTTTTATATAGAGCAATTTTATATTTTATCAATTTAACCAGAAGTAAAATCGCAGTTGGTAGACATAGAATGAGGTGGGAGAATTACATTAATCATGATTTTGAAGGAAGTAGATTATACAGGGAATGATTGGAAAATATTAGCTCAGGATAGGGATGTATGAAGAGCTTATGTCCGCGCTGTCATGAACCTACGGGTTTGATAGTGCCAGTGAGTTATTTAGATAGTTATCAATTTGTTTTTTCAATGTACTACAATCTCAAGGTCGCGGGTACGAATATGATGAGGTTAGAATTTTTAATTGGTGTACCCTTACGGAGGTACCTTGGGCCTACGTTCAATTCAGCCTCTAATGGATATGAGAATCAGACATACGTTTCAGGTATAGATCTGGCCTTCGCACAGGCCTAACATCATCTGCCAATTGTCTAGAAACGTGGGAGCCTTAACACCCTGCTATTAAAATGGGCTCCTAAGTTCCGTAGCGGGATCAGTTTAATTTTACATTTTTTTTTAATTTGTATTTGATCTGGATTTCTTGAGGAGAACAGCAATATGTTCAAAATTTAAAAAAATAAGAAATACTATCATACGAGAAAAAATTAATAATAGATATTCAACAGTAGATTATATAAGATTTAAGCAATTAAATTTGTATGGGCACGTACAACGAATGCAAAAATAAAGTTTACCCTGGAAAACATTGGAATGGTGTCCACCTGGAAGAAGAAGGAACGGAAAACCTCGAAACTCGTGGATTCAATAAATAAGAACGAGAATGAGGACTGGAGGACATGGAGTGGATGGCTACAGACGAGTGGACATGAAAAATAAAACTTTAGGCACAGAAAGATGTGTAAACATTAAAAATCTGTGTATAAATAAAACTTGGTCTGGAACCACATCACGTATGAACACGACATGTCCCGTAGGTAGCATGTATTTTTAATTCATACCGCTTGATTACAGTGTAATGATGGTATCAAAGCCTTGATTGACGTCATTAATTTCTAGGAGCAAAGTTAACCTTTGGAGATTTAAATGTCCATACAGACCCCTAACTAACGCATTACCACTATCGGACGCGGATATTAAAATAAATGCGAACATAATCGCTCCATACATCCCTATCCTGAGCTAATGTTATAATTAATTATAAATCACCTTAGGGTTATGCAGTAAAATGTTTAAATATTAAGATAAGTAATCAATCGTCCTTAGTTAAATTGGATTTCTGTTTAAAAAAACCGTGTAGGCCTTTCAGAAACATGTTCCATTTTCGGCATGTACCAAATGAAATGACGAAGATGGAACATGTTTCTGAAAGGCCTACATCATTTTAACTACTTGGTGAAGTTTTTTTAAAACAGAAATCCAATTTAATTGACGACTGATGTATCAGGTACTTTTTTAATACTCTAACATTTTACTGAACTAATGTATTCCCACCATTTCATGTATTTCACCTTTATTTTTCTTAATCTACCTACTGTCCGCTTTCCCTTTGCTTTTTTTCTATAAAAAGTTTCCATGCCCCTTTTTTTTATTCACATTCGTGCTACATAACTTACCCAGTCCATCGCGGTTTACGAGACTTAACTTATAACATTACATTTGATTTCCCACACAGATCGCGTAGCTTATTGTTTTCACCGTCCATTTTATTATGCATCTCTCCTGGAATGATATATATATATATATATATATACATACATCATCATCATCATCATTAACAACAATCACGGATTAAGCCCATGTGGCTTGTTCCGGTCTCATAGATTCTCATTCAAAAGTTGGATCCATCTCTTCTTCGGTCTACCAACATTCCTGCGTATACAGGGTGTTAAATTACGTTTACAACGTTTCAGGGATGATAGAGAAGGCAAAAACAAGCACTTTTTTTTATCTGACAAAACTTTGGCATAAGCACCGTTTTGCCACTAGATGGTCTTACGGGAAAATGGCTTGACTTCCATCACAACACGCACCGATTAGTTCTGTTTGTGCTGCTGTGTCTGCAACAAGTTGAAAGGGTCATCACGGTGACAACGAAGACTTGCTGCGATAAGTACAGTAAGTATGTTTGCGTTTACTATCCATTCTCGTGCCTCAGCATACATGCAATTTTGAAACGTGATTACGTTTATACTATATGGCGGCTTCCATTTGTTGTAGTGCACTGTACACAGCTGATACATCACAGATGGCTGAGTATAGTCTAAACGAACTTACGGACATGCTTCTTCTGTATGGGGAGACACGTGTAGCACGGTGCCTTTATGCAGAAAGTTTTCCGAAGAGGAGGTTACCATCTCCCAGTTCCTCGTCTGGTTGGTCCCACGTATCGAGTTTCACGCTTACGGGCATCAATTCGTTGAAACAGAACATGAGGTGGTAACCTCCTCATCGAAAACTTTCTGCGTAAAGGCGCCGTGCTGCACAGCTAATGCCATTCAGAAGATGCATGTCCGTAAGCTCGTTTAGAGGGTACTCGGCCATCTGTGATGTATCAGTTGTGTACAGTGCACTACAACAAATAGAAACCGGTATGTAGTACAAACGTAAACACGTTTCAAAATTGCAGGTATGCTGAGGCACGATAATGGATAGTAAACGCAAACTTACTTACTGTACTTACCGTAGCAAGTCTTCGTTGACACCGTGATGATCCTTTCAACTTGTTGGAGGCACAGTAGCACAAACAGAACTAATCGGTGCGTGTTGTAACAGAAGTCAAGCCATCTACATGTAAGACCATCTAGCGGCAAAACGGTGCATATGCCAAAGTTTTGTCAGATGAAAACATTATTTGTATTTACCTCCTCTATCATCCCTGAAACTTTGTAAACGTAATTTTTAACATCTTGTATATAGACCAAATTGTGAAATATTCGTAGTAATTTCTGCTCTCTCAAGATATAAGACCCTACTTCCATTGAATTTCTATATATATCCATCCAAAGTAATTCTGCCCGAAGGCAGGTCCTTCACTGCAAACATAGCATTTCATGCTACGCTTGCAGCTTTACTAGGGAATTGTAGGTGTAGTAGCTTCCCGTTGCTTTCCACACCGGTGAAGAATGATGATGATGATAATGATGATGGCCATATGATTTCGGGGACCGTTTGGGCCTTAAAGTTTTCCTGATATTTGTATTACAGGTGAGGAAGAACCCCGATAAAAACCTCACCCAGAAAAAACTGTCCCGACCGGGGATGGAACCCGGGCCCGCTGCGTGACAAGGCAGCACACTACCTCGAGACCACAGCGGTGGATATATATATTTTAGTTGTCTAGTTTTGAGGAACGCTTCTCTTAAATTTTGAACACATTTCTGTTAGGAGAACTCTCTGTGACCAGTCCAAATTTACGCTATAGGCTATACAGTTCGGGTATTTCCAAAAATGGAAAAATACATGCTTTATACTTACGAAATTGTTTCATCAAGTGTCAACAAGAGCTAATTAAGTTCTCCTTTGAAGTGTAGTAGTATGTTTATTCTAATTTAGTTACGTGTGTTTGTTTTTATATTCCCTGTAGCCTACATATAGTTCATAGAATTTTCTGTATGTCCCACATTCTTTGTTTTGAGTGTTGTTTTCGCTATCACTTAAATTAATATTACCTTTCCTTTATAGTCACAATATGTTTTCTGCTTTAATTATGTATATTTTAATTTCCATTGTGGTTATTATTTTGCCGTGGAGCAAGATAATTGTAAAATCCAATATGGCCATTTCTAGTAAATAAGTTTACTTATATACATTTTCCCCCTCCATTTAACCGAATTTGTAATTTAGGTAGAACATTGGGGGGAAAAAGTCATTGACTTTGTTGTTATTATTATTACTATTAGACTATTATTATTTTATTATTATTATTATTATTATTATTATTATTATCATTACTATTATTATTATTTATATTATTTTTAATTTTTATTATTATAAACCCAGCTGGATTTCTTAAGCTTAAAGGACCTTCGGGACTTGGAAAATCTGGTAGCGTTTATCTAGCCGAGCGTTAGTATGAGGATGTACAGTATACATGTTTTGAAATAAACAAATGGAGTCTTAATTTAAACTATTTTATTACTAAAGTATAAATAATTAGAATCCCTAAGTATTCTAGCCCTAAATAACTAATCTAAGCCTATATTAAAAACTACAGTACTTTCTGGGGTTTGAGAGAGAGGGGGTTGTGGAAGTTATAAATCTACCCTAATCTACATGTTTAAAAATGTTATATCCCTTTTTGAAAATTTAATATCAAAATAGTTAATTGTACTTGATTCACATCATAAAAGTACAGAATACATAATAAGAAAAATGGCCGGTGACTTACCCTTCAGCAGTTTACACACACAGACACGAGACCCTCACTTCTCGAGTGTTATATACTCAATTTGACCTCTAGTTACCCTAACTGTACTCACTAACATTCCAATAAACTAAATGTAGGGATGTTTACAGTTAGCTAAGCGAAACTTTGCTCTGAACTATATCATGTCTAAACTCTATTTCAACAGACTTTGCATGTCTAAACTCTATTTCAAAAGACTTTGCTTGAATAATTAAAATAATCTATAAAACAATTAAAATCTATATAAAAGACTATGTATTCATAACAATTATTATTATTATTATTATTATTATTATTATTATTATTATTATTTATTATTATTATTATTCCTCCAACAGGCCCTCTCTTTATTCACATTCTGATTCCGACCATCTAATTCTTCTGCCATCAGTAGTCCATTTCAGATACATATTCAGAATTATTTCTTCCTTAATTCTTTAACGTGTCAAAACCAATTCAGTTTTCTTTCTTCAATACTTCGCAAGACAGCACTTCTACACATGTGTAGAATTAAATTACTTTGGGCCAAAAAGTATTAATAATACAAATATCATCATCATCATCATAGTACATTCACGAATTTAGGCCATTTGTTGACCTGTTTCGGCCTCAAGAGAAACACCATCCAAAAGTCTTTTGAGTGGACGTCCTGGTCTTCTTCTTCCTGCAGGTTGATATCTTAGCATTTGTTTGGGTATTCTGTGATCTTCCATTCGATGAACATGTTGTATCCATTCAAATATATGTAATAAAAATCATTGTTGTTTTTATATTCATTACAATACCTATGGAAACCTTACAGTGACCAATGTTTTATTTATATTATTTTATAAACTTATATTCCTATTTTCGTAGCTCTTATTCTTTCGTTTTTTTATTTCATATTCTGCTACATCATTTTTTTTGAAGTGTACTTCTTCCTCATCTTCCCGATGAAATCTGTTCCAAATTCTTGATAACATAATGTTTAAGCTACTTTTCTATATGGTTTCAATTAAGGGGTAACTTGTCTTATGAAACATGGAGATTCAATGTCATGTAATTAAGGCTATCCATTTGTGTCTATCCTCAGTCAACCGAATGCAGTTCACATCTCCGATATCCTGTTTCCACAGATCGATCCGATAATTGTCGCCTTACGTATGTCTAGACCTTCTTAATATGCTTTTTACAATAAAAAAATGTATTTATGCAGCTATCCTTTCGAGCTATATGGCCTTTCATTTATAATTTCTAAACTTAATAACCGTCCAGTTACATCCTTTTTTGCGACAAAATATTCATATTAGTATCCTATTTTCGAATATTCTAAATTTTTTTCTTTTATTTATATGACCACGTTTTACATCTATAGAATATCAAAGGCAAGGTTTACAGTTCTATCAGTTTTAATCTTTACATTCTTAGATACAGTCCTAAATGACAAGAGACATTACTGAACCGAATAGTATACATGAACGTTACCTGCTTTAACTCGGTATTATTTTGCTGTTGTACCAAAGTTTCCATCTTATTCCGAAAATTTTCATCACATAAAAATCCGTTTTAGGCCATGTGGCTTGTGACTTAAACCTAAGATGGTGTTGATCCTTCCACCGATGTTTTGGTATTCCTTGGTCCCGATATGCAGTTCGAGAATATATGTTGTACCAAAGTTTCCATCCTGTTCCGAGGCTTTATTCAATGTTTTATAACACTTTGTTTTTACTTATAAATTTTAATGTGAATATCCATCCATAGTAAGTTTGCCCGAGGGCAGGTGTTTCACTGCAATTATTTTCATGTCATGCTTTGCAGCTTTACTAAAGGATTATAGGTGTTGCTTTCCACACCGGTAAAGGATGATGATGGCAGGATGATTTCCGGGGACCGTTGGGCCCTAAGCTTCTTGATATTTGTCTTACAGGTGAGGAAAAATCCCGAAAAAATCATCACCCAGGAGCCTGTCCCGACCGGGAGTCGAACCCGGGCCCGCTGAGTGACAAGTCAGTACGCTACCTCGAGATCACAGCGGTGGACATATAAACGTATAAAATTAAATAGCATGATAAAATAACTTATTCAACATAGCTCTATTCAAACTTCTCAGATTTACATTCAAGGCAGAACACAGATACTGAAAGATGTAATTAGTTACAGAAAGCTACAATAATAATAATAATAATAATAATAATAATAATAATAATAATAATAATAATAATAATAATAATAATAATTTATTATTATTATTATTATTATTATTATTATTATTATTATTATTATTATTATTATTATTATTATTATTATTATTACACGCTTTATATTAGCTTGACCTGTATCTATCTATCTATCTATCTATGTAACGGAATCTTTCAACGTGATTTTCACCCACTTAAAATCATCGGATCGTCTTGAAACTTTGTATACTTGTAGAGGACCCGTGACAATGCAATAATTTCATATTTATTTTCTAAAATCCTGGCCATAATCATCAGAAAATAAAAAAAAAAGTGTTTTTGTATCAATGTAACGGAATCTTTCAACGCGATTTTCACCCACTTAGAAACATTGGATTGACTTGAAACTTTGTATACTTGTAGAGGACCCGTGACAATACAATAATTTCATATTTATTTTCTAAAATCCTGGTCATAATCATCAGAAAATCAAAAAACGTGTTTTTGTATCAATGTAACGGAATCTTTCAACGCGATTTTCACCCACTTAGAAACATTGGATCGACTTGAAACTTCGTATACATGTAGAGAACCCGTGACAATACAATAATTTCATATTTTGTTTCTAAAATCCTGGCCAGAATCATCCGAAAATCAAAAAAATGAAAACTGGTATAATAGGTTGCGGACTTGTCGAGTTTTTAGTCAATCGTTGTAAGAGCTCAGTTGGTAGAGCAGTGAACTCTTAGTGGTACATAATTTCAGTAATCCATACATCGCTGGTTCAAATCCGGCTGGGAGGGGTTTCTTTTATAGAAGAGTATTACTTTTAGCTCATACTACAATAGTATCTAACTTAAAGATATTTACATTTTTATCTTATTCTGTAAAATATTAAAACTAAAAAATAAAAAATAAATAATCGTTTTAAAAAACTAAAAGGACACGCTTTATTAGAAAACTAAAAAATGAAAAATAATTTTAATTTCCAATACGCTTAGGATAAAATAAAGTGATCAAAAAAAAATCATCTCCAACACATATAGAATAAAATTAGAGTTATCACAAGAAGAAAATAATTTTACCATCAAAAGCGTGGGGTGATTTTTATGATTTTTACATTTTCTTCTTAGAGAGCTTACTTTTACCAATATATGTTTATTATCAAATATATTAATTGATATAGAGCACCCCACGCTTTTGATGGTAAAATTATTTTCTTTTGTTGATAACTCTAATTTTATTCTATATGTGTTGGAGATGATTTTTTTGTTGATCACTTTATTTTAACCCAAGCGTATTGGAAATTAAAATTATTTTCATTTTTTAGTTTTCTAATAAAGCGTGTCCTTTTAGTTTTTTAAAACTATTATTATTATAATTATAATAGTAATAATAGTAGTAGAAATATTAATTATAGTAATAATAATAAAAGTATAATAATATTATCATAATAATAATGTAGTAATAATATAATAGTAATAGATAGATCATCGTTTAATTAATGTCTTTGACATCGTCCGATTCCTAATAGCCAATTTTGTCGTTCCATCCAATCTCCTGGTTGTAGATGTTTCTCCTTCATGTATAAACATATTCCCTGACTCCAGGAGTCAATAGTAATAATAATAAAAATAATAACAATCATAATATTAGTAATAATAATAATAATATTAATAATAATAATATGTCCTAATACTTCTCGATCACACACATAATTGCCTCTAGTCATGAGAATTGCGGATTTAAAACCGGCCGGGATCTGTGGACTTTTAGGATGGAAAAATCCAAGGGTCAAGTCCTGCGGGAGTGACTGTAAGCCATGAGTCCCGAGTCCGAAGATTTTCAGGCTCGTAAAAGAACTGCAAGCCTGAACCAAAAGGCCTCTGTGCGAAATGTAACCGCCCTTCATCCATGCAATTATTTCTTTAGTTGCCTGCTGATGTCTAATGTTCTAACCACATGTCCTACGACATCTATAGTAAGTAAGCGTAATAAGTCAGTTTGGTCAAGAAACTCCCGCTAAGGATGAATCAAGTCCCAATACGGGACTTATGGCTCTCTCTTTCTGTCTGTCTGTCTTCTCTCTCTCTCTCTCTCTCTCTCTCTCTCCTCTCTCTCTCTCTCTCTCTCTCTCTCTATATATATATATATATATATATATATATATATATATATTTGCATAATAATATTATTATTGTTTTATTAACTTATTACTACTTTATAACTGCGTTAAGAGGAAACCAACTTACAATGAATATGTGCTGTATGGAGATATGAATGTGATTCCTCTATGTTAACACCTCATTCCATCACGATTTTAAAAATGCCTGCAAAATGTGTACTGCAGATTGTTGAGGACGACTGAGAATATCAGGTACTAATTTTATATTTTTTAAAATTTGATCTCATTACGTATCACATTATTCCAGATTTGAACAAATATAATTAATAGAAAGGTATCTAATGAAACATTAAAGGAAAATATAAATCGAATAAAAACTCTAACGATGACGAGATTAGAAGAGCGGAAGTTAAAAGGTTTAACCAGAGATTCCTAAGAGTTTAATTAATAAATGCTTGTAATCGTTTTAGTTAGGTTTTATCTTCTGCGAAGATTAGGCAGACTGTGTTGGGCAGGAGATAGTTCCCAACCGTTATCTAGCAGGCCTGTCCGTTTCAGGAAATGAACATTTCATAGCAGGACGTACTCTCAAAGACATTTTGGTCTTGAATATTACATCACTCTCTTTGTCTGCAATTTCTTTAACTCTATTCTCCAATTCATATATCTTTCTTATCTTCTTCTCTATTACATGGTGCACAGTGGGATCAAGAGATATAGGAATGTGTATAAATACACAATCCTATAGTTTCCTCAGCATATCGTTGTCCCCTTCTTGCAAGCTAAGATTCAACTTAGACAGTAGTAAATCTATTACAATATTAAAATATAGGGATATTCAGAAAGAAGAAACAGACTTCAGACATTTATTTCTTCCAAACTACAAAACAATACAAACACAATTCCAAATTCCTGGAAAGAGAAAAGTTTGAAGTTCTGATCACGACAACATTAGCGCTGTTGCTTGTATGTTGATTGTTTATATTAAAATGGCGACACAACAGGACGTTGGATTGGAAGAGGAGGAGCAGAAGTTCATCTTCATTACCGGTGGCCTCCCAGGTCACCCGACCTAACCCCATGTGATTTTTATCTGTCGGGTTCGTAAAAGACCGTGTTTTTATCCCTCCTATGCCTGACACTCTTGAAAATCTGCGACAACATCGAATGGTTGCAGCTCTGAATTCGAAAATAGAGACTAACTGATTCGTGAGGGGAAAAAAATGAGCCAGCGTTTTGATATTTGTCATGTAACACATGGCGCTGATATTGAAAGCATAGAATAGTGAAATTTGAACTTTTTCTCTTTCCAGGAACATTGGAATTGTTCATATGTTTTGTAGTTCGGAAGAAATGAATGTTTGAAGTCTTTTCCTTCTTTCTGAATAGCCCTGTATATAAAACATATTCCACGACGAATACTTTATTAACAATTATTTAGACGACTAGTTACTAAACCTAATTTTGTAACGTGTTATCTACCTTATTTTATCTACGTTTAGAGCATTTTAGTATATGTTGTATTATTTATTGCGGAAACGATATGTTTATGGAAAGAGTAATATGAGCTTTGTAGAGAGAAAAAAGGCACGGTAAATCAACAAACATTGTTGTTATATTCTGCAATTTTGGGTGCTAATTTCATACGTGAATTTAAAGGAGGTGATTTTCACGAATCATCACGAAACATTTTAAAATCAGTCCAAGATGCAACTATTAATATACTTCCAGAAAAGTGAAGGGAAGTTTAATTATATAGTATTAAAGTGTATTTTGCGTTTTATTCAACCTGTATTTTATGTTTATATAGCGTGTTTTTTGCCTAGTAACTACGAACTAAAGCGTTACTAATTGTTGTAATAGAAGATAAATTTATGTAATTTTACATCTACTAAAAAAATTACACAGACCTGCAAATTTAATTTTTTTCTGCGGCACAGGGTTCAACAGGTTTCTAAAATTAATTTTGGTGTGCTGAATTAAAATACGTTAACAGTTTTTCGTATTACGTAAGGTATTTTGCCATGTTGAAATAAAATATTTATTACTTTTTGCATTATATATAATAATGTGTTATTAATGTCTTCATTTTCCGAATTTTACTCAGCAAAATATAACTTTAAGCACAAATCTATAATCAGGTACTTACACTAACTCACTCACTGGCACAATCGAACCCGTGGGTTCATGGTCGCACGCGCATAAGCTGTCCACACAATCCTATCCTGAGCTAATGTTTTCCAATCCCTTGTATAATTTAATTCCCTCAAAGCATGGTTAATGTTATTCTCCCACCTTATTCTTGGTCTACCAACTGGGGTTAAATTGATAGAATATAAAATTGCTCTCTCTCTCTCTCTCTCTCTCTCTCTCTCTCTATATATATATATATATATATATATATATATATATAGTTTATGTTCTTTAAGCACGAGAGCTATGCCGGCAGTAACATTGCTGCCGAAAGGGTTACCCATGCCGGACAGGTCTCGAAGGCGATAAGCCAGACGAAAAAAGTACCTTGATCGATAGAGTGGCAATCTTTCACCAAAAAATACAACCGTTAACAAACGCGGACATGAGTTCCACTGGAGTAAAAATTTCCGGAGGTAATATAGTTCCCCCATTTGGTTCTCAGGGTGGGGATGCTTCAGGGAACCCATGGTAAAGGCTCAAACACAGGGACACGTTCCTAGGAACTTAGAATTTTGTGGTAGTTACACTGTAGCATATTAATATCCAATTAGCTGCGCTCAGCAATTTGTGTATTCCTACTAATTTAATGAATACAGAGGAGAAGTAAACTTTACCGAGAAACTTTCACAGGTTCAGGAATAGTGTGTGAGTGTTTTGATGTAAGAGAACCATTATCCCCGGGTGACTATTACAGGACAAGTTGAGATGTGACATACAGCAGACCTTTAGACCGTAATAAGATGGGTTCTAAAATAATACAAAGAAAATTAAACTGAAGTTAAAATAATATGGTTTGTCTTCATCTAGGGGGTCGAAAGGTTGTGAAATTTTGTCGACAGAGTAGTATTCTAAGCTGTTCAATACTTGTTTTATTTACCTCTGTGGTATAATATATTATACGCATGAGAAACTTGGACTCTTACTTTAAGGGAGGAGAAACGTTTACGAGTGTTCAAGAATAAAGTTCTTACTTAGGAACATGTTTGGGCCAAAGGGAGATGAACAGACAGGCGAATGTAGAAGACTGCATAACAATGATGTACATGATTTTTATAGGAAACCATATATAATAAAAACAGTTAATTCTCATAAACTGCGAATTGCGGGACAAGTGGCACGAATGGGGGATATAAGAGGGACTTGGAAGCTTCATGTAGGAAAACCAGAGGGAAAACGATCAGTTGATAGACCAGCAATAAGGTAGGAGAATAATATTAACCATGATTTGAAGGAAGTCGATTTTAAAGGGAATGATTGGAAAACATTAACTCAGGATAGGGATGTATGAAAAGCTTATGTCCGCGCGGCCATGAACCTACGTGTTGGATAGTGTCAAAGAGTTAGTGGTGTAATATTGATCCTGCTGCCTCTGATTCCGATGTTCTCGGGTTCAAATCTGAGAGGAATGATGGGTTTTTAAGGGCTTAAAAATTCAGACTATGGCTTCCTTCGGATGGAGAGAAAATCATAGAGTTCCGTATCGTAGATCCACTGAGCCTGAAACAAGATGTCTCTAAGCAAATATGTTGGTCCTTTCACAGATTTCAATTGCTACGCCATTTGCCGGAGTTGTCATTAAATAAAGTACTGACCGACTTTCTTAATTACTGTGTGGTGTAGAATCTACTAGAATTATTCCTGATTTGATTCCCGGCTGTAAAATAAACGTTTCTATTTAAATAGATCGGGGTCTACTCAACCTGGTGCGTTCAGTGCAGTAGCTATTTGAAAATTAATTTAATCATTTAACATTTTCTCAATTAAACGAATAAGATGTTAATTATAAAATTGGTACCTGGTAAGTCAGTCGTCCTCAACTAAATTATTAAACTTCATCATGTTATTCCAATATGGAGGCCTTTCAAAAACAATGTTTCATCTTCTGCATTTTTTGAAAGGCCTCCATATTGAAATAACTTGATGAAGTTTAATAATTTTGTTGAGGACGACTGACTTACCAGGTACCAATTTCATAATTAACATCTTATTACATAACCTCAACGGTGCTTTAATGTGAATTTCAAAAGTGTTGATTAAACTAATACTCAGCTGTCAAGATGCTCTATTTAGAACATATACGTAGAGAACGATTTTTGTAGTTTAGCCGGAAATCGACCCAGGATGTTAGTCAAAACGCCTATCAGAGAAATTAATGTGATAGATTGGTTATGGCTAAAAAAATGTTTTGTTATAATGGCAGGACTAACAATTGTGACAAAAGCAATCGCGGGAAACAAATGAACGTGAAAGTATTGATATCAAGTGTGGGAATGAGAACAAATTGATCAATAGCACCACCTTCACCTACTTCCATAAACACTAACACCACCAAATTCACTCACACTGCAAACAAATACATTTTCCAGTCATTTTTATTTCGATTAAAATGTTTATGTAATAAGTTGTACAAAAACGTACTAATTGGTTCAAGCACTAGCGTTTGCAATTCATATCCGGGAATCCCGACTTCAAACCTCCGTGCGATAAACTGTTTTTTTTTTTCCTTGGTTTTTCTTCATCGTCAAGCCAATTCCTGGGTTGGTATTTCAGTACCTAGATCCATTTCAATACAATCAGCATTTTATAATATACAACAATACACGTTTTGACACATTATATGTACACCCTTAGACAAAAAAAAGAAGCCATCTCTTGAACGCATATTTCTTCTAAGTCCTACTCGACACAGCGCTGGGTTCACACTAGTAAACTAGTCATAATTGTGCAGGCCCTGAGCTACTGCGTTATGTGGCATGAACTGAGTGAAGATACTCCTACGTGCTCTGTTAGGTCAGCGGTAAAGCATGCAGTCATTGATTCTGGTAATGAAGGTCGCATGTTCGCGTCCTCAATTATGTAGTTTTTTTTTCGTGATATTTGTATTAAAATGTTTCATGAATTAAATACATTTTATTTTGACAATTGAACTAAATCAATGTTAATGTCATTATTGCAACAATTATTTTATCACATTCAGGGTTTGTTCTAGGTGATATCAATGTATTGATTTTAATAGACTGATGCGCACACGTTCTGCGCAAAGCAACAGCCTCTAACAAGTTTGTTTATAATGAACTCTAATTGTCCGGCAGATGCACAAAAGACGAAAGATGGCTTATGGGCACAAATTCAGGACGTCTGGGATGCTCTAGCCGAAAGTCCACGTGACTGTAGAAATTTGATTGCATCAATGCCCCGCAGATTGAGGGCGGTAATAGATGCTGAGGAGTCATAACCCGATATTTATTTTGTTAAAGTTTTCATTTTAGAAGATATTATTTTCTTTCTTCATTTAATGATTAGAAGGTTTTCATTTATGTGTTTTGTGTGTGCATTAAAGCCATAAAACTCAAATATAAAATTAAATATGAAATTATATTACAGGCGAATTGCTATCCTAACATTCAGTATTAAAAAGTAGAAAGGGAATCGAACCCGTGAGGTTACGAATGTAGATGTTGTGTGTTAAACCTCTCGACCACGGAAACACACAAGGGAAGCTCTCTCTTTTATGTTACTTGAGTGCGCACTGCGTTAACTAGCAAACAACACAGTACAATTACTGAAAATGTGTTAATGTGTATAAGGCTTCTGCGAGTGCTCACGAAGTTCCCCGATCGGTTGATAGAATTAAGAGAGATGACTCTTTTTTTTTTTGTCTAAGGGTGTGCACAATCTCCTAGATACAACAATGATGTCAGGTGCAATGAGACTTCAGGTAATTAAACATCTATAAATAGGCCTAAACATGAAGTGAAAAAAAAAATACCCAAAAGAGATAGCGTATGGGACGCGGAATTTGAGTATTTTTATCAAAACGCAAACATTAATAAGTTTAGACTTGGTTTCAATAATCCACGAGGACTTTTTTATGGTCTTCTTCTTCCATTCATAATTTGTTATTAGAATATTAGATTTTGGCAGATGTTAAAAGGAGAGGAAAAACAATATATATAAATTTAGGAGCCAATTTCAAGACAATAAATAAATTCTGGAACATACAAAATTACAAAAGCAATAAAAGTTTTTTTTTTCCTCAGGTACATAATTTTATCCAGAGGAGATAATGCGTTTTTATCTCGTGGTATATACATTTTTGTTTTTGTTTACGTGTCTGGTAAAAATTATCGCGTTATTTCTTATTCAAATTCTTGGATTATTTTTGTTGAGTACATATATAATAATGCAAAGTAAATTATCGTAGCAAAGTTATATTGTTTATATTGATTACATTTAATTAAAAATGGATGGATCTGAAGATTCCAAATTTATAGCTAATGCTGGTGGTGCAGTAATTGTAGAATTGTTACATAGGAAAGGAGTGTACTCTTGTGTAAAGATAGCAGTGTTTATTAAAAGTTCAAGTGTACTTAGAAAAGTTCTCTTTTTGTAAGAGAAGTGCTATATTATCCACATAAGGAGAAAATGCCACACATCTCTTCCATTTTGATGACCTAGAAAAGGCATTTATACTAGATCATGAAAAAAGAACATTAATGTTGCTGCTTCAGTTTACAGTACAAAAATATTGCTTAAAAAAAACGTTGCGGTTAGATCTGAAAATTTAAATTTTTGGAAAGTTGGGTTGAGTTTCTTAGCTACTAACAAAGGGACTGTCAACCATTTTATGCCGAAACTTACCCTGAAATGTCTTCCAGAGAAGCGTTGTAATGTACAAAGGCCGTTTCCAAAAACAAAATATCTGCCTTTTTAACTGCAAGACACTAAAATCCAGCGGCAAATCTTTCATTTAAATTGTAGCAATGCAATAAAACTCCTGTATAGCAACAAGGCCTTGATATATCACAATACTTCTCTGAGAGAAAATTAGATAGGCTTTGGCAGGCAATGGTTGACAGTTTCGTGAATACGATCGTACTGTAGAAAATTGTTAGTGACATAAAAATATAAAAATCCATACATGCTACATTGTAACTTTGGATTAATAAGGAATAATAGGAGGACATATGGCACCAATGTGGAATGAAAGAAAGTCATGGAAGCTTTTTGTTGGAAAACCAGAGGGAAAATGCTCAGTTCGTAGATCAAGCTTGAGGTGGGAGAATAACATTAAACATGATTTGAGGGAAGTAGATTATACAGCGGATTATTGGAAAACATTGGATCAGAATAGGGATGTATGGTGAGCTTATATTTGTACGGCCATGAACCTATGGGTCCGATAGTGCCAGAGAGTTAGTTAGTTAGGCATCAACTAATTTCCAAACATCCTTCTTAATTCGAGATGATCGAGGTAGTTGATAATGTCTGGCCTCATGCGCTAGTGGTCGCTTTATTGACTACTGTTTATGAGGTCTCGAGTTTGATTCCCGGTCATATCATATGTATTTTTTTTCTTAAAGGGAATTACTTCTGTGGTTGTGTAAGGTCTGAAATTTAGGTAAAGTTTAGGTTAAGAACTCTCCTAGAGCTTAATTATCACTTATCATCAGGAGTCCACCGCTCTAGCCTCGAGGTAGCGTGCTTCCTTGTCACGCAGCGGGCCCGCGTTCTATCCCCGGTCGGGGCAGTTTTTCTGGGTGAGGTTTTTATCGGGGTTTTTCCTCACCTATAAGACAAATGTCAGGAAACTTTAAGGCCCAAACGATCCCCGAAATCATATGGCCATTATCATCATCATCATCATCCTTATCAATATCATCATCATCATCATCATCCATCATCATCCTTCACCGGTGTGGAAAGCAACGGGAAGCTACCACCCCTACAATTCCCTAGTAAAGCTGCAAAGCATAGCGTGAAAATGCTATGATTGCAGTGAGAGAACTGCCCTCGGGCAGAATTACTATGGATGAATGGATATTATCGGGTACGTAACGTAACACCGCCTTCCAGTTGCCCCAACCTAGGAAATGGATTACAATTCCGCTGCCAGAGGAGAAAGCCATAAATGTCATAAAAGACAATCTGGTGGCATTAAACAAAAAACATTATAATAATTAACAGTCCTTGTGCAAGGAATGACACACATAATAACTTTATTGCAATGCACCTACGACCAAGCAGGCCCCTGCGCAATATAAATACATATGTATCTCCTCCCTTTTGAAAAAGACAATAAATTCCATTCATTCAATTTACAATAACTTCATTAAAGTGACTGTAGTTTTATTATTGTTTAAGAACGTTACGCTCAGTTTGAACGACAGTAGTTTTTACACGCTTTATATTAGCTTGACCTGTATCTATCTATCTATCTATGTAACGGAATCTTTCAACGCGATTTTTACCCACTTAATATCATTGGATCGACTTGAAACGTTGTATACTTGTGGATGAATGGACCCGTGATAATACAATAATTTCATATCTTGTTTCTAAAATCCTGGCCATAATCGTCAGAAAATAAAAACAAATATAAACTGGTATAATAGGTTGCGGACTTGTCGACTTTTTAGTCAGTTGGTAGAGCGGTGAACTCTAGTGGTATATAATTTCAGTAATCCATAGGTTGCTGCTTCAAATCCGGCTGGGAGGGTTTTTTTTAGAAGAGTATTACTTCTAGCTCATACTACAATTGTATCGAATTTAAATATATGTACATTTTTATCTTATTCTGTAAAAATTAAAACTAAAAAATAAAAAATAAGTAATAGTTAAAAAAACGAAAACAACACGCTTTATTAGAAAACCGAACTAAAAAATGAAAAATAATTTTAATTTCCAACACGCTTCGGATAAAATTAAAGTGTTCAACAAAAAATTCGTCTGCATCACACAGAATAAAACTAGAGTTATCAACAAAAATAAAATAATTTTACCAACAAAAGCGTGGGGTGCTTTTTATGATTTTTACATTTTCTTCTTAGAGACTTTACTTTTACCAATATCTGTTTATTATCAAATATATTAATTGATATAGAGCACCCAACGCTTTTGATGGTAATATTATTTTTTTGTTGATAACTCTAGTTTTATTCTATATGTGTTGGAGACGATTTTTTTTATTGACCGCTTTAATTTTATCCCAAGCGGGTTGGAAATTAAAATTATTTTTCATTTTTTTAGTTCGGTTTTCTAATAAAGCGTGTTGTTTTAGTTTTTTCAAATTATTATTTATTAAGGGCCAAGTTATATTGAGAGCGTTGTTGTACCACTGTATTTGGTACTGACTGCTGTGCATATTGCACGAACATGGCGTTTGAGAGACGGGAGGGATGGGATTTGGTATGGAAAGGTCGCACACTTCGCCGAGGGAGTATTGCCACCTTCACCCCCATCTTGAATTTCAAATAGTACCAGCTAGATCTATTTTGAACATGCAAGCAATTCACAAATATAATATTAATATATTGAATTTATAGAATTAGTTTTTCTTTAAAAACCTTATTATGAGAAGTAATGCCGTCATATATCATACGTATACAGAACATCATAAACATATTCTGTCGCATCCAGCTTCTTAAGTCAGTTTTTGTCAGGACTCACTGGCTTATAACAAAACATCCCTAAACGTAAGATTTTATTAATAGTTCCCTGTTCTCTATCTATGTACCCTGTACTTCCACATGTGAGGATAAGGGTGCTCCTTAGTGTAAGGGTTTTAACCAAGCCAATTTAGTTACGTTTAGAATATTTACCCGTAAATGTCAGAGAGTGGTATGGGGGTCGGCATATCGCCTCAGTGGGACACACCAAGTGAGTAAACTATGGCGTTACTTGGATGTGTAAGAGTCGGTAAAATTTAACACAGCTGCGGTTGTTAGTATATAAATCCAGTGTAAAATAAAAGGTCACTAAGCAAAATTAATGCACTCTTTCATATTTAATATTAAATTGTAACGTGATTTAACATTCTCATTATGACAAGAAATATGCCTTTATGTTTCGTACATTTACAGAACATAAGAGCACTCCAAACATACAATAAAAGACCACTGTGCAAAATTGGACAACCCTTTATCACCTAACTTTAAATCGCGATAGCTGATTATGGCAAGCGTCTTTAAATAAGGTAATGCCTTTAAATGTTAAGTACTTACAAGAAAATATACCTCACACATTCATGCCGCTGAAATGAAATTTTTAAAATCCGTAAAAGGATGTACACGCATGAATAGATTACACAATGAATCAATAAGAAATGAACTGGAGATATTTTCAATAGTCGATAAACTAGAAGAGCACAAATACCAATGGAAAGAACATGTAGACAGAATGCACAATACAAGATTACCCAAAAAGATCAACAGCTACAAACCACATGGAAAACGATCTTTGGGACTGCCAAAAAAAACGATGGACTTAAGACCGGAACAGGTCGCATTGACCTAATCCTGGAAAGGTAGAAGAAGAAGAAGGAATTAACACTACGAGGTATTATTTAAGTAAAATTGTATCACCTCGCCTCATATTCTTCTTAGACCGGTTTCAGGGTTTATTCAATTCCATCCTCAGTATTTTCACGCCCTTATTACGTATCTTGCTATATGAAGGTAACATGTAGCAAGACGACATAAGAAGGGCGTGAAAATACTGAGGATGGAACCGAATAAGGTCCCGAAACCGGTCTAAGAAGAAGAATATGAGGTGAGATTATACAATTTTACTTAAAATAAGTATTGCCTATCTATCTGTTGCAGTCATAGGTAATAATTAGAAAAAAAACATTCTACACACAACTTTCAAAGATCTATAACTGTACATATGTAAATATTTAAGATAAATACATGTGGATTGCAATGAAATGTCTTTAGTATAAAATTAAACTGAGAATATTATTATTATTATTATTATCTTCGTCTTTTTTATTCTTCTTCTTCTTCTTCACGGTGTAGACAGCATTCCGTATGTACTAGTCTCAGAATCTTCGTTCCGTGTACTCTTGGTCTATCTCTTAATCTTCTACGTCTTGTCTGTTTCTTCGGGCAATTATTACAATTATTGTTCTTTTATTCGTCTATGTTACCTAACATCATTTTTATATTTAACCGTGGATAAAAAGAATGAAGTATCAGTCAGTTCAAATTAATTTAAGAGTCAGATTTAAATTTTCGGATCTGATTATTATTATTATTATTATTATTATTATTATCATCATCATCATCATCATCATCATCATCATCATCATCATCATCATCATCATCATCATCATCATCATCATCATCATCATCATCATCATCATCATCATCATTATTATTATTATTATTATTATTATTATTATTATTATTATTATTATTATTATTATTATTTTATATTTATAGAAAGAAAAAAGTAACGATGATCAACATAACAAACGTAATTGCCCTCTTCGAAAACTCCAAACAAATTTGATTTTACTGTATCCCAACATTAGCCAATTTTCGAAGAAGGCGATGATGATTGTTGCATTAATTTACGCCGTTTTTTCATTTATCTAAATAGACTACACTATTAGACCTATTTCAGCTACTTCTACCACTACTGTTATTATTATTATTATTATTATTATTATTATTATTATTATTATTATTATTATTATTATTATTATTATTATTACAATACTATTTACTGATATCATTTTGAGCTTAGGTTTAAGTTGTAGGGCAATACACATCACAGTAGCGCAAAGCAGGTTGCATGCACACGAATGTACAGGGGTAATACGAAGTATCACGAACTCGTCTTTACTGAGAAATGGAAAATCATACAGACAAAAAAGGGGGGAAGTCACGAATTCAAGTATCCCTAGATTAATATCACGATTTGATTACAAGAGAAAGGAAATGGGGTGTGCAGGGGGTTATTGTAGAATAATTGGCCCCAGGTCAAGGCCTTTCTTTTCTATTCCACCACGAATAACAGCAGGATACCACATTGCTCTGTGGTTATTCACAAAAGCTATTATCACTCGCAAAGCATGTTTTATAACTCATTTATATTTCATTTCAAAATTAACGTAATACGTATTCCCTTAACAGCTACGGTCCAATACCATCAATTTGTCGGATAGTTGCCGTATGGAACAAAATATCAGCGAAAATATTATCAAGTACATTCTATACTCGTATGCATCGTAATACCAGTTCGATGGATGAGATGAGATGAACACTTATAAATTACAGGGTTATGATAGACTAGAATGTCGGTTGAGCAGGCTTGTCGCAACTTCACAAGAGCAAATGAAATGAAACTAAATGGATGAAATCAATATGAAGAAGTGGTGAAATGAGATTTTTAGCTAAGGAAAATGGGAGAAACGACGGATTAAAAAACTGTTCTGACCCCGATTTGTCCACCACGATGCCCACATGGAGTGACCGAGAAACAAATTTGGACCCATCCGGAGGTAAGTGCTTACGTCTAACCATTTGCACCTTGGAGCGACCTAATGAGGATATTGCAACGTACAAAATGGCCGATTCTCGCTATGTTTTGTAACCTAGATCAAACCGAGTATAGACTCGCAACCAGCAGCACTGTTGCGCGTGAGAGATAAGTTCAAAGACATAGTAATAGTAATACAATTAATTGGTTTTTTTTTCCCAAAGAAAGGAAATACGTTTTCATTTACATTGCGCACGGGCTTATTTGGCCGTACGTGCATATTTTATTCCAGCGGTTCCCAACCTTTCTCGACTCGCGAACCCCTTCCACAAGGATTTGAATTGGGTGAACCACTGACTATTAAGAATACGTATATAGTAGACATACATTCAATTTAATTCCAAGCAAATAATAATAATAATAATAATAATAATAATAATAATAATAATAATGCATTAGTTAAGTCCGTCCGAGTTTCAAGCTATTTGTGGTACAATAAATAGAACATTGAATAATAAAGCCCATAAACAAACAAAATTGAAATTTTATAAAACAATGGCCCCTGTCCTTTTGTATGGGAGTGAATCTTGGATTACCACTACCAAACAAGAAAGTAAAATCCAAGCAGCCGAGATAACATTTTTAAGAAGAGTTAAAGGCTGCACTAGAATGGATCAGATAAGAAACGAGGATATCCGTGAAGAACTGCAGATCTACTCCATAAAAGAAAAGGTATTTAACAACAAGATACAGTGGAAAGAAAATGTAGAAAGAATGGAAGAAAGTAGATTACCAAATAAAATCTTCCATTATTTTCCAAGAGGAAGAAGAGATGTCGGACGTCCTCGGAAGAGATGGTCTTAGATCTATTAGTGAAGACGGAACAGGCAACTCTTGCCTAAACCAGGAAGTGAAGAAGAAGAATAGATAATAATGCTGTATTTTAGCTGGCAGAGTTAAGGCCTTCTCTTCCACTCAACTAGCGAATAGTAAAATTATACAACAGTTACATACTTACTAAATTTTAGGATATTATTAAAATATAGACTAAACAAAAACAATGGTGATGTGATCTGATACAAGCTGATACTAACAAAAACATGGAATATAATAAAATTAAAATAATAAAAATAGAAGTAAGTAAGTAAAGCTTCCTAGATAATTATTAAAAAATCCTGAATATAATAATTATATTAATTATTGTTATGCAGTTAATGTTATCATTGTGTCGAACTTACGGTTTCAGTTAATTTGGATTTAAATAATGATAATGATTCGCATGATTAGGAAGTGAGTTCCATGCTCTAGTCATATATATTGTGTAAGATTCTGAGTATAGACATGTCCTGTGCTGTGGTATCAAAAGTAAAGAAGATTCTTGTGATCTTGTTCCTAAATTGTGATGGGCCGATACATTTTGAAAATGCGCTGATAAATAACGTGGTAAATTTGTGTGCACAATTTTTTAACAAATCAAATTTAAACCTGGTATTTAATTGACCATTAACCAATAGAATTTAAATATAAAATCATGTGATGTAATAATGTTCTTTAAAATTATAACAGAATTACTCTAGTCAGTCAGCATATAACTTCCCACTAAGATAGAAGCAAATAGAGCTCTCCTGATAAAATGTGATATTTAATACAAGAAGAATAGTTGACTCAAGAAAAGAAAATAATTTAATTTTAATTGATAGTGAAGAATAATACCACATATATTTGCTTGATCTGCTGGGAAACTAAATAGTAGGCCTAAATAAATTTACAACTATTTCTACAAGAATCAGTTATTAGTGATTTTTAAAGTGTTTTCCTATCTTGTGTACCAAGTCGACCTTGAGAAGAGAATCCAGCTCTACCGAAAATCAAACCCAACCTGAACCAGTAATTCTTCTTTATTATTTTGGGACACTATTCCTTCAAAATGTTACTACAACATCGGGCATGAAGAGAGTTAGCTGCATCAAAACATCGTCATAACATGGGAAAAGAATTACTTCTTCAAAATTGCGCCCACAACGTGGAAAATAATGAAGAACTGACTAAATTACTCCTTAAATTTGTAATAGTAAAGCATGTGAATGTAAATTACGACAGTGCCGCAGAAATGAAGGGAACAATAATAGGCCCAACCTTCAAACCCGCCATTACAGAAAAGTTTTGGCAAACCCCCTGGGGGTTCCAAAAAAAGTAGGAATATATAAACAAATACATACATGGCTACACGATTACACTCATACATGAAAAGTACATGAAACAATGTAGGCCTATATATATGTAAGTCTACATCTACAGTACATACACATCTGCACTAACACATAAAAGACCAAGTATACAGATATAAAAAAAAGTTAAAAAACTCTCTCTTTGTACAATAATAAAATAACTAGCTACAGAACAGATTTGAAAAATATACCCCCCTCCCCATACACACACACACACATACACACACACACACACACACACACACGCACGCATACGCTCATGCCACATCAATTGGGTAATTGAAAAAAAATATCAGAGAAACAAACAGTCCAGTCACTTGGTTATAAAAAAAAAATGGAGCACCACTATCGTAAACTATCTATCCTAGTATTGCTAGCAAGGTCTTACTGATTAAATTATATAGGTGTCCCATTCAAACCTCTCACATTTTAATTAATCATAACTAATAAAGTAAGCGGAATTATGAAATGAAGCCGGTATTAAACGAAACACAAACTCAAAGAATTTTCATTGCCACACACTAAACACATTAGTAGCACGAACAATATCAAGTCTGAATTCGATTTCGTGCCACGTTCTGTCCAACATGTCCATTGGTATTATAGCTGCACTATGATGGTTGTCTAGCGGTTCACTTTGTTTCCCGCCGCAGCTGTTATATATAATTAAATACAAAGATGCCGGCTACCGCCACTATAATAATTCCGCATGTTAATCGTTGTCAAACATTGTCGCTTCACCCGCTTTTTTTATAAACGGGCAACCATCATAGTGAGGCGATAATGCTGTTGCAATTGTGTCAAGGATACGGGTTCGTAAATCATGAAGATCTTGTACTAGATTCGCAAACGCACGGTCTTTTGCATACCCCAGAGGAAGAAGTCCAGTGGAGTGATGTCTGGCGAAACGTGTTTTATGTCATTATTGTACAACATGCGACAGATGAATTAACTGCAACAATGAAAACAACAATTCTTTGAGTTTCTCTTTCTTTTAATACCAACCTCATTTCATAATTCCGTATACTTTGAGAATTATGATTAATTAAAATGTGGGAGGTTTGAATGGGACACGGTAGCCTATATAATTCTTTGAAGTTGACTTCAAAGTGCAAAATTATTTGAACATAGCTGACATACACTATATACTGTATTAAGAAACCTTATAACACTATGATTTTACTTCTCATTTCTACTCCTCAAACATCTTGATAGTGTTTTCAATCGTTCACCGCTTGTCTTTATGTGGTTTCAAATAATCTCTTCATCATCATCATCATCAGCAGCAGCAGCAGCAATCACGGATTAAGCCCATTTGGCTTGTTCCGGTCTCATAGATTCTCATTCAAAAGTTGGATCCATCTCTTCTTCGGTCTACCAACATTCCTGAGTGCTTTTGGTTTGTATTGAAGTATAATTTTGGGAATGCGATCATCTTCCATTCTTTGAACATGTTCTTTCCATTTTTTATAGATTCTTTTATTCTATCTAAGAGTTTAACGATATTTAGCTCTTTATTAGTAATAATAATACAGTAATAACATTAATAATGATTAAAAAGAGCCAATAAACCTTTATTCAATATATCGCATAATTATATTAAGTAAATAAATATATAATAATATAACTCTGAGCTACATTTAATTATTTTTTTCTACAAGACTAATTGTGACGTCAGGAGGATAAATTACTGCATCGAAGATTTTTTTATGATATACTTGGAATTTTGTTTTATCAACTCTCTATATGATATGGAGCGAGCATATTCTAATTTTTGTTCCATTGGAAACCATGTTTTCACATTTTCTTTGAAAGGAAATGACCGTCTCATTCATGCCCAGATATGAATCGTTAGTCTAATGACTTCAGAGATTAAAAATTTGTATTAAGTAAAATACTATCGTTGGTTTGTAAAGTTACATTTAGATATATGTAAACAAGTTTTATCATGAATGAACTATTAAATCTAGGAGATCCGGATAATAATAATAATAATAAGTATAAGATGAATTGTATTCAAAAACAAATGTTTGTACAGAGTATTGAGACTGGATAAGCAAGATTTGGTGCTCGGGTGCAGTTCAGTTACAGAATGTGAAATACTAGCCAATACTCGACGTGTGTTGTAACGCCTCTCTAAGTGAGATATTAAGAGTAAATTGAAGTATAGGTATACACAGCGACGAACCAACCTTTGCGGTTGCTACAGCGATTTTTAATTTAGGATTTTAGGTTAATCCCCCACTTTTAATAGTCGGATTTTTTTTTCTGATTTTTTGACAATACCTACCTCGGTTTTTTTCTTAGGATATACTGACTGTCGTTGTCAAACATAAAAAAATGCGACCGCCCAAGTGATTTTTTCATTTTTGTTTCAGATGAACTCCCACACCTAATGGCACATAAAATAGAGCGATTAAACACTCGTCCTACCGGAAAACTTGCATATACTAATTTTCATGGGGATCGGTTAAGCGGTTTAGAAGTATATTAATCTCTGACATACCAGTATCCATTAGAGGATATATATACTACTAGTTGGCCCGGCGAACGTCGTATCGCCTTTAAATATTTTTACGTTAATTTTTCCGATGTTTTAATAGTTATCTGCTATTCGGGGCGGAAACAAATTCAACAAATCAAAGATCATAAAAATCGGTCCAGCCGTTATAATAGTGTAACTAATCCGACTTTTTTTTATATATATATATATATATAGAAGTCCCGGCCACGCGTTGCTGTGGCTAAGGTTTACGTTAAATTATGTTTAGTAAACTAAGTGAGAAATCTAAATCAGAAAGTTTTTGTTTTACACAATTTTTTAGTTCTAGTACGTTAACTACACCCGGTATAAATATGGGTGATGGCTTATGTGGAACTGGTTTTGTTGATTGAGATGAATTTATGTTGTCTGCATTCTCAGTATCATCCATAAGTGTATCATAAGGATTATATACATTTATTGATGGAATATTTTGAGGAGGCTTGCTGATTTCATTATACTTTCGTTTTTTTCTACGAACTTGTTGGCAGTTTGGATTCTCATCATCATCATCAAGAAGTCTCTGTATAGTAATATCATCTTGTGATATATTATAGTCATCTTGTTTTTCATTTAATTGAGGCATGGAGATTGTTTCTGTAATATTAGGCATATTATTATAACTAACAGACTTACTTACAGTTCTGTTATTCCGTTCCTTAGGACCTTCATATGTCTTCAAATTGACATTCTTCTTAAATGTAAGATTTATGTCACATAGGCTTATACCAATTTGCGGAAATTCACTTGATATCTTATCATTCATGGTCTCTAGAACTGATAGCCATATTGTTCAATGTCCCTTCTCGGTCCAGTTAAATTTAAATTAAATTGCTGTCTTTCAGCCAGATTGCTTAAAACTAATACTTACACACGAAATTAATATTGTTATTAATATATTGAAAATAAAATAAACACAAACACACTTAATTATGAAACAATAAATATTTGTAATTCAATTGAATTGGTTAAATAATAACTGTATAGTAATATCATCTTGTGATATATTATATAGTCATCATGTTTTTAATTTAATTGAGGCATGAAGATTGTTTCTGTAATGTTAGGCATATTATTATAACTAACAGACCTACTTACAGTTCTGTTATTCCGTTCCTTAGGACCTTCATATGTTTTTAAATTGACATTCTTCTTAAATGTAAGATATATGTCACATAGGCCTATACCAATTTGTGGAAATTCACTTGATATCTTATCATTCATGGTCTCTAGAACCGATTCGCCATATTGTTCAATGTCCCTTCTCGGTCCAGTTAAATTTAAATTAAGTTGCTGTCTTTCAGCCAGATTGCTTAAAACTAATACTTACACACGAAATTAATATTATTATCAATATATTGAAAATAAACACTGAACACACTTAAACTATGAAATAATCAATATTTGTAATTCAGTTGAAATTCGCGGTTGCAACAAAAAGCACAGCCACATGGTTAAATAATAAACCAATTACCTTACACCGTCATCTCTTAGAATCGTATGGAACTCACAGATAATTATAACTCTTTATTAAATAATAAAAAATAATTTGCTATAAAAAATAATGCGACTATAAATTTAGTTATAAACAACCGTAGGTCTCAAGTTGGATCAAACAGCACACAGTGTGCAAAATTTTATTAAAATCGGTTCAGTAGTTTAGGATTCCATCGCGGACAAACAATGTGGCACGTAATTTTTATATGTCAATATAAAGTTATAGTTTAAAAGAGAAGGAAAACAGAAAATACAAATTTAGGACGAATTTTCAATATGAAAAATGGACTGTGACACTAAAAACGAGTAATACAAAGGAGAATAAAGTAAAACAGTAGCTTATGGAATAGATTAATACAAAACTGAAAAATGAAATTAAAGACGTTAGGATGTAATGAAACATTAATATAGGTTAATAATAATTCATAATTTTAAAAAGTAATTTATTTTCTTAAATGTATCTGTATTTAATGTATTTAGCTGTGTATTGGATCTAATTGATTCATTGCATAATTTGGGCCCTAAATATATATACTACGTTTTGAGCCAGTAGTTTTGTAGAATTTGAGTACATGTAGCAAACAAAAAGTAGTGTTTTGATTGATGCTGTAAAAATTTGAT
The DNA here is from genome assembly GCA_030220185.1 of Diploptera punctata. Lineage (NCBI taxonomy): Eukaryota > Metazoa > Arthropoda > Insecta > Blattodea > Blaberidae > Diploptera > Diploptera punctata. Next base: position 175,830 of record JASPKZ010002704.1, read on the forward strand.
TAACTTCAAATTATTTTATACGTTTGTTGAAATGAGTTGGCAATATATGTTTAAAATTATGTTCAATATTTGGCATGCAGTATTCAGGATAAATTAGTTTTGTAGAGTACTCAAAAATTATGTGTAAGCACATTTTATAATTAGTTTCTGTAGTAATATAAGGGAAGAAAGGCTAGAATTTGCATCTCCACAGCAACCTAAAATTCCATACTGGATTAGCAATTGAACCTGAGCTATATTAACAATACGAACTATATAAATTGGCAGATGTGATCTACGAATGGTAAATTTGTGAAAAGTTTTATGCAATATCTTCCAGAAAGGAAACATTTTTGTCGCATTTTAACCATGTTAATCTCTTATAATACTTATGTATTCTATTTGTGTTGATGTTCTCAAGGAAGAACGTGCAATTTTTGCTGTTACAATTATGTATAGTGACAATGAGACTGGAATTTAAATTAAATACAATCATACCACATTATATTAACAAAAAGGGATTAATATAGTTTTAGAAATACAGTTGAATCTGAGTATATAGGTATGTCAAGGTGAAGAGAAAATAATACTTACAACTCAGAATTACGCACAAATCTGATTCAGATTATGAGTAGTATTTTTATTATATAAAACTTTCCTCATTACAGGATTGCCTCAAGGACAAACTGATACAGACAATTAATTTTTGTAACTGATTAAATACATTTTGTAAATATATTTTTAAAAAATCAACTTATAGGCCTAATTGAAGTATACATACTATGAAGGAATTTTGTAAATATGGTTTCTTAAAATTGAAATTGACCCTCTAATGGCAGCGATGACAATTCTAGAAAGATACACCCTGTCCACATCTAAGGATTTGCAGGTGAAATTAATATAACTAATATTTATATAGATTTACACAAGTATTTTTCCAGGACAAAAATATTTTTAAAAAGGAACAGTACAGAAATAGTATTGTAGTCGCTAGTTCTATCCTTACAGTTTTGCATAAACTCTTTTTTTTTTAACTGAATTGAAATTATGCCAAGAAACACGCATAAGCTGCTGTAGTTAATTGTAATATAGAATTACGAATTTCTTTATCATACAATTTAACTGAAGAAGTCATATTAACAAATTAGGCCTATATTCTTAGAACTTCACATAAAAATAAGAACAGTAAAATATTCGCAAGCTGTAATTTTGAGTAAATACACATCTCAGTGTGGTAAAATCATTTTCTGAACTATATTTTTTATAATTAACTATTTTTTTTGTAATTTTCACTTACAGAAAATTTAAAACATTGAATATGAGATTTGCCGATCTTCAATAGATGACCATGATTATATATATATATATATATATATATAAATTATTTAGGTAGCATGCCGGACTGGTCGAATGTGTTAATCCAGACTAAAAAACTACCTTGGTCGAAAGAGTAACGATCTTTCACCGTAAAAATACAACCGTCAAGAAACGCGGACATGGGTTACACTGGGGTAAAATTTTCCGGAAGTCATAAAGTCTCGTAGACTGCGATGGGCGGGACATGAGGCGCGAATGGGGAATAAAAGACGTGCATGGAAGCTTCTTGTAGGAAATCCAGAGGGAAAACGCCCAGTTGGTGGACCAAGAATGATGTGGGAGAATAACAACCATGATTTGAGGGAAGCAGATTAT